>CM034155.1:298329513-298495773 GCA_019776745.2 Taxus chinensis | reverse complement strand
CATTAGCTAGATTTGATATAGCGGATGTACCTTGCCCGGCTCAAAGTTTTTGCATTCTCTTCAATTTCTTTATTCTCTTCTCTTCTAATTACTCTGGTGTCTTTTTATTGACTTTCCTCTTTTCCTTAGCTCAAAATTTATCGCCCATGATTAGAAAAAATCAACTAGTGGGGTAGGGGACAAAATTAACTACTAAAAAATCATGTAATAATGTAGAGAAAATTACATACAAAATAAAATGTTTGTTGAATTCCCGTGAAAGAGATGAAAGGGACGTTGGGGGGCCACAATATATAAATAAAGAAAAAAATGTACGTGTTATATCACATACACATTATAACACATACGCATTTTGTATTTTCTCTTTTTCCAAGCCATGCCTTAAGGCTTGGGATCTGGTTTCGATCTCCAAGCCTGAGGCATGGACCTGTAAACACAACAAACAACATGTTTTTGCAATAAAATGTAAAAACGCCACTTCCAATATGATAAATCAAAATAAAACAATCAATCCATTTTTAAAAAAATTATACCATGACGTAGAGAAGAGTTTCTTCTTTCTAAAAATATAATTTTTCAAATTTTCTAACTCATATAAGGTTTCCATATTATTTATTTTCTAACTATGCCTTTTTATAGCTATTTTTTGAAGTGTAAATATGTCTATCTTTCATAGTGTATCTTTTTTGTGGGTGATCTAAATTTTTTAAATATTATAATATCCCAAACTAGGAATAATTCTATACATATTCAAAAAAAATTCTAATTTCTGATATTTTTTGAGGTAGTTATGGGGGGTCATGGTCAGAGCTCCGTTATTTTTCAAAACATAAAAAATTTGTACTAGAAAAATTATAAATAAAAAAATATTCGCTATAAAAATCTTAAAAAATGGAGCCCAAACTAGATGCTCCTAGCTATCTTTCTACGAAAGGGTTTTCAAAAATACTAAATGGTGCTCAAAAAATGGTGGGGGGCACGAAAGTCACTCTTTTATGTTTTTTAACAAAAACAAGAGTATCTGTTAGTGTTTTAGTTGTTTGACCCACTTAAATTTATTCATTTTCAATAAAATTTAGTAGCTTAGAAACTAGACTCAAAATGCTACGATTTATATTTCTACAACATCTTCTAATTTTGAGTGTAACTATTTCAAAAAACTAGTACAAGTTGAAGTTTTGTTTTTCAAAAAAATGTGTCCACTTAAGACCCCCTTTGGCCCCCCAATTTGGTGCACTTACCCTTATGATTTATACAATAAACCCATACCTTTCTTGTGGCATCATCAACGAAATTAACGTAGTATTGAGATCCTCCATGAGAAGCTACCTGGGCTGGTCCCCACACATATGAGTATACAAGCTCCAATTGATGCTTCTTCTTTGTTGCCCCAACTTTGAGAAATATCACTCTCTTCTTCTTTCCAAAAATATAATTCTCACAAAAATAAAGATCTACACATTTAAGATCTGATAACTTATGCTTTTCCTTTAAGATCTGCATTCTTTTTTCACTCATATGGCCTAGCCGATTGTGCCACTTTCTTGTATTTGAATTTGTAGTAGATAAAATAGAAAAAGATTCAGTAATATAAGAAGATAAATACAATGATCCTACCATCTTGCCTCTTGCTACAACAAGAGATCCCTTGGTAACTTTCTAAGATTTGGTTGTGAGTGTAACCATGCAACCAGTTTGACACAATCATCCTGTAAAAATTAGATTCCTTTTAAGGCTTGGAACATGCCTCACATATTTCAATATCCATTTATTTCCATTATGAAATTTAAAATGAACCTCACCTCTACCAGTAATATTACATGGTTCATCATCTTCTAAATAAGCATGCCCAAAATTACCTTGTACATAATTTCTGAAATAGCCCTTATTAGGGGTAGTATGGAAATATGCTCCTGAATCTAAAACCCATGACTCATTTTTATTATCTAAGGAGAGAATTAGGGCATCTTGCATTACCTATTTTGTAGCAACATTTGCCTCTTTACCTTTCTCTGGTACATTCTCTTTGTTTTCCTTGAACCAAAAATCCTTCATCTTATGACCTTTATTTCCACAATTCTGACAGATTATACCTATACCTCTAGATTTAGATTTGTCATTCTTAGACTTTGATTTCCTATTATTCTTAATATTAGATCTCTCCTTCTTCTTTCCCCTGATTTATAAATTCAGAGCATTCCCAGATGATGATTCTCTTGTACATTTCCTGCGTATTTCTTCATTGAGAATTATACTAACCACATCATCAAACTTTAAAACATTAATAGTAGATGTTGTATTACTAACAACCATTACCAAGTTATCCCAACTATCTGGCAAAAAGCATGATAATAAAAGTTTTTTCACTTCATTCTCAAACATAGTACTAAGTAATTTTAATTGATTTATAATAGACCAGATATAATTCAAATGACTTGATGTAGACCCTCCTTTCATCTTTAAATTAAACAATGTTTTCATCAAATAAACTTTATTTGAAGAAATAGGTTTTTCATATATATTTGTTAAATATTTCATTAACTCTACTGTAGATCCTGCCTCGGTAATATTCAAAGCCACAGATGCTGTCAGGCTCAATATTATAGATCCCAAATCATTTCTATGAAGAATTTTCTATTCTTCATTAATCATCTTTGTAGGTCTTGCCTTCTCATCCAACGGTAAGTATAAATCTTTGTGATACAGCTAATCCTCCACCTGCATCTTCCATAATAGATAGTCATGGCCATCAAATTTATCTACTCTAAATTTTCCTTCTTCTCCCATTGCTTTGCTCCCACTCAATCAAAAATCCCTATGTGAGTAAATCTATCAACACAAACAGCTCTTAAACAAATAGGCTCTGATACCAGTTGTTGGAGTTAGCACACTGGGTGTATAGATATATTAATCAGATCTAAGTATAAAATAAATCAATACAGAAATAAACAAGAAGAAATAATACACAAGATTTAACGTGGTTCACCCAGTGTGGGCTACGTCCACCAAATACAACCAATTCATTATCACAGAGGAAATACAATGAAGATTTACAATCTTCCACACCTTCTTGGATGACCTATACTTTCTTCTATATAAATTTCTCTTTTTCTCTCAAAAGGAAACTTCTTTCAATTCTCAATTCTCAATTGTATTCCTTCTTCTAAACCCTAGATTTATACTTATATATACATCTACAACCTTAGGGCACTTTTAGCTATGTAATTACAAAAATTAGATTCACTTTACAACTAAAGATAGATCTAATTCCCATAACTTAATTATAGTAGTCATGCATAGGAAACCAATGCCATTTAGCATTAACCAATGTTGGTTATCCCTAACCAATGTTAGTTCCTTCTTTCCTGACCGATACTAGTACATGGGTGACCGATGGCGGTTCGTCAATCAACGCTGGTTATTGCATATTCTAGCAAGTCTGTTAATGCATGCTAGTGAAGAAATTAAGCTCAACAACTCAACACATGGGTCAATGATATCATTTTAGGAAATAAAAAGATGAATTACATATGACCAACCATTGAAGTGGCTCAATTATCAATTATTATTTTTGCATCACCTGTTTTTCTATAATTACTAAAGCTTAGAATTGAAAAGGGAGCCTCTAATGTTCTTTAGGAAGTAACCATTGCAGTTGAGTTTTGAACCTTGAACCTATTGGATTTTCAGTATTTTATATTTAGGACCCTTTGCACAATAATTTCACTCACTTGAACAATGCGAGTGAGATCGAGATGATAAAGTGGAGCACAAATAACATATATTATTTGGGTGGGAAGAATTTGAGTGTTTGTTTAGGTGTGGGACATACAAGTATTTAATTCCTAAAATTTTCTTTGCAACTTTCCATTCATATATTATTCTCATCAAATAAATAAAAAAATTCAATAAAAAACCTTGACCCCGTAAAAAATAAAATATAATAATAGCAAAGCCTATTTTCACCATATTTTCTTAGAATTTTCCATTTCTTTTAGTTTTGTAAGGCCCTATTGTTGGGGCCCTAAAATTGACAGACAAGTTAGCGGCGTTGACTAAGAGACCCTTTCATATGGCTAAAAAAGATGCAGCAAAACATTATTCTTAAGCTTGATGTTATTTGTGATTAATTTGATATGTTTTTGAATACTTATTTCATCATATCCACATATCATCCCCGAAATATAATCTTCTTGTTTTCTCTTCGATATGAAAAATATTATAAGTGGACCTTCTAGAGATATGTCAAATTATTTTCCTAAATTTGTCACCTTTCAAACAAAAAATAATTATACAACTAAACCAAACCATTGAAGTTAGAATATTATAAAAATGTCACAGTTCTACCTATGTTGAAAATAAGTAACCCTTTACAAATGATGATACACACAAAACAAATTGTGAAAGAAGACGCCAACACTTGTACACACACACACAAAAGATAGTCCAAAAATGAACTATCCACAATCAATATTGCATGTTAGTGTTATTGAAATTGTTATGTTAATAATTAATTATGTTGACAACAATTTTTATAAACTAGATCAGTGTGAACAAATTAACAATTGATCAACCTGTTATAATATTTAAATTGAAATGTTCTATGTTTATAACCTTGGATGAGCTAGGTGATCAAAGGTGTTAGGGATCTAAACATTTTTTCCCCTCTTTTCCAACACCTCAAACATTACTTACGATGATAGACGTTTCCAAATGTGAGCCTTCGTGGATGTGTATGACATGCATTGAGGAAAATGAAAGGTCACAGTTTTGTGTTGGTGATCATTAATGAACAATGTCATTAGGGGTGGTACTGAAGGGAAACCCTAATTGATACCTTAAATGCTAAAGAGAAACCCTAATGACAAAGGTTCATGAAATCTATAACATAAGAAACCTTAAACGTAGAGTTTTTGTATATGACATATGTAGAGTTCAAGATTTAAACATTGGTGGGAGTCTCGACAGATGTGCCTGATATGCATCAGGGGAAAAGGATGGTCGAGGTTTTGTGTTGTTGGTCATTAACAGACTTCATCATTAGGAATTTTTTTGTGGGAAAACCATTATTGTTATGTTAAACGTTGAATAGAAACCTTAGTCGTAGATGTGCATGAAATCAACAACATAGGGAACCTTAAATGTATAGTTCCCATATCTAACACATCTAGATTTTTTATATCAGCATCAAATAAAATTTTCACTTAAGTTCCCCCCTTCCCCCACCCGTTGAATTATTCTCCCTCAATCTCCTTCTTCAAATCCCCTCTTCATCCTCTACCATTTATCTCCCTCTTCTTTGGCACATCCACTTTAGCATCTCCATCACACGATTGCTAGTATATGTAATGTATCTGTAAGCATTTAATTTGGGTGTGAGAGATAACGAGGGTTGTTGAAATTAATTCAAATAAACTAAGAATATTTTATTTTAAAAACATTATTTATTTATGCATTTAAAAAAGCATGTGAAAGTATACGTTGATGGATTTATAGAGTTCTTTCCAGTCATAGACGAGGTGCCACCCGGGAGATATTATGCAATGACCTTCAAAGATGTAATATTGGATGACACCACAACTCTTTACATGTGGATCTTCCTTCCTTGCGATCATTAAGTAACGATGTCATCAAGATTGATGTTGAGGGGAAACCCTAATTGTTACCTTAAATGCTAAAGAGAAAACCCAATCACAAAGGTGCATGATTAGAAAAAATATTAAGTAACAACTCACACGACATAAAAAACGTGGGAAATAATTTTCTTTAATTAGAAAAAGCTGACAGACATTCCGACCAACTATTACTATTTTGATGAATATAAAAAATATTAAGTAACAACTTACACAACATGAAAAATATGAATTCTAAATAATGGGAAAAACAACAACATGTTGAAGTGTCTTCTATTAAAGTATATTAGTGTTAATTTGTGATCGCATGGAACTTACAAGCCTAGAAATTCAAATTATCTCCACCTATCAAATCAAAATTTGTAGACGGGTTAGCTCTTTCATGTGATGTGAATTCCAATTTTTTTTATATTTATTTTTATGATTTCTTCCTATAAATTTGTATATTTTCATACATTTATAAAAGACTATTTAAAAAAATTATGGAGTTTTGTAATTTTTCAGCATGTCATTCTTTACTAAGTTATGGAGTTTTGTAAGACTATTTAAACAAGGCCATGATATTGCGAATCTGCTGAAGATGAAGTTTTGTGGTATGGGGGAGGAACGAATAGAATATTTTTGAAGCGTAGTGTTATTTATGAGTTTATAAAATACATAGTGGGATGGTAACAAAAATATGTTTGTAATTCGAGTGGCATTTCATCGTGTTTGTGATTGATTTATATTCTTTTGCTACCCTTTATGGGAAAGAAGACCAGAGTGACAATGCATAAATAAATAAAGATGTAAAAGTCATTAAAACTATACAGAATTCATTGATATACTGTAATGAGTAAACAAAAAACAGGTAAAAGTTATTAAAGTTATACGTAATCCATTGTACTTTTGTGAGACTTGAAGATGGTTGGGAAGAACTAGATGGGAGTTTGATGCTTCATCATAGTTGTTGTAGGCATGCTTTGGGTGTCAATAAGTATGAGTTTTCATGCAGCAACAGATCGTTTATTCATTTAAGGAAAATGAAACAACTGCATAACTATGTGTTGTTTTTGTGTAGTTGTTGCATGCACCCTAGGCAGTACTTTAAGTGTTTTTTTGAGTTTGAATTGTTTACCTACATCAATTGCGTTGTATCTGCAAATAATTGAATCGCTGTTGAGGATGAAAATCACTTATCCACACAATAACCTGCTTTAAACCTGCAAGCACTGTAAAATAAAAAATTACATCTTCTGTCCAGACAAGCAACCTAGAGATGAAAAAATGCATTTTCTATTTTCAAGTGTACTAAGGTAATGTTATATCTCAGACTGTTCACAGTTGCAAATAAATTGTCAGCAAATTTAGTATTTTCATCCAGCGGTAATCATTAAATAAACGATTTGTGGTACAAACTGGCTATGCCTCCAGCAAACGTGTGTATTTATTCCGAACTGGAACCCATACCTCATTAGCTCATTGACAAATTTCTAATTTTTTAATTGTAGACTGGCAACATCCGAGTTATCGCACAAGATATTGTTTTGTTACCTTGAACTTCCAGTCTAAACTAATGGGAAGGATGAAATGAAATGATTTTAATCACGGCGATCAGAACAAATACAAGGGGTATGTCGAATATAGAAATGGTAAAATTGCTTCTAGGAGCTCAATATCCAGTTCACTGTTCAAAATATGATAGACAGAAAATTTGACTCACAAAATTTCAATGTTGAGCTGTTATGAGATCGTTAGACGATTCGCATGCAAACCTGCAACTTGAACATGGAAAGACTCCACGAATTACATAATATCCTTAGATATTCCTCATGTTTATTTAAATGCCGTGCAGCAGACTAAACTAAACTAAACTAAACTAATTTGTAGACATGAAAAAGCTAAATGCTGAAAAACGTACAAAATAAAAAAAAACTAGGAAGTCAATCCCCATTATGCGCCCTAAACAACTGCCTAGGTTGCCTCAGGGTATGAAACGCCTCTAGTGGCATAACTATGTCATACTATGTGTAGTTATTGCATTCACATACAACTTTAAAAATTTTTGAAAAGGAAAATGTTTCTGGCGCGGGTGCAGTTGACCTATTCGCCTAAAGAATTGACATTGCTGTTGAGATGAATTTTATTAGGGGTCGGCTTCACCTAAGCACTTGAAACTATCCCTTGTATACATCCCTAGATTATTCGTCAGAGATAGAAGCACTACTAGCATCATTCATACCACCTAGGGGCATATGTAGTTATCAAGTACAGTAAACACGTGCACAGGAAGGTGGCAGGCAAATGTAGTATTTTCATCAACAGCGGTATATTTTGTTGAAGCGTGATAGTGGTAGAGTTTGGCTGACGTAGCGACAGGAGTGCGGATTGAAGTCAGACGTGCGATCATTAGAGTTTGTTGACGCGCGACAATTTCAGATTTTGTTGTCATACGACCAGACGGCAGAGGCATGTAGATGCGTGACAAAATATTGTGTTGTTACCTTGAACTTCCAACAAATAATGGTTGTTGCACGTCACATGCAAATCCTTACTGATGTGCATCAACATAGGTTGTTCGAATAAGAAATGCGTCAACGAGGTTTATTGACGCGCAATCATGGCGAGGTTATGATAAAAGACATGCGACAACCACCTGAAATGTTGAGTGCACGACAACAAGATATTCTATCACACATCTTTATGTGGAAAGCCTTCACGTCAGAAAGCACTTAAATATTCAGGCAATAAATTTAAACTGTACATAACTAAACTAAACTAAACTAATTCAAACTTCCCGCGAAATTGGTTCTGAGGATATTCGCCAGATGATTTTCCAAGCCTCCGATTTCTAAGAGGTCTCTTAAAATGAATCCTGCAGTTCCTAATCATGTGGCTCCACAATGGCCAAAATAGTTAACCCTCAACATAGAAAAGCCTTCAATAAACTATTCGCAACCATAAAAAATCAGTCACCTACTAATTTTTCCTTCCTCTATCCACGTTGTGTCTTCCATTCGCTACAGCCATGTGTTAATAGAGAAGTTGGCACATATGTAGTTGGTTCCTCCTAAGGTAACTACATGTGGGAGAGGAAATGAGGGTTCTAAGAGTTTTCATACTACTTACATGACTGAAAATATATACATGAAGCTATTTAAATGCTTTCGATTGTTGAGGGATAGGAATAAACATTTGAAGGCAGAGGTAATTAGTTTTCCTTTTCCTTTGGTTTACTTTTTTGTAATGCCTCGATCTATCAAAAACCTCTCTGCAGAAACTTATAGACTGAAAGTCAGTTGCAAATATGTTGAAATTTCTATCTCAAAATTGACATATGGGGATGGCAATTACGTTCCTACAATAACAAGATTATTTTAGTCTATAACCAAAAGTAGATAATACGTAAGTCAAAAGACTCATTTAAAAAATTTGCAAATATTTCACGACTGTAAAAGCCCTCGATTAAAAAAAATGAAAAACAAAACGTGTGAACGGCCGTCAACAAGGAAGACATCTAAGTAAAATTTAAAATAAAATATTTTGTTGTGTTGCTTCCCCGACTCCTGAGGCCCAACTTATAGAAAGAATTGCATTGGAATTTGTAAAAAGTAGCACTGCCAAAAAGTACCTGAGCCTCACATTAATTAAATATTGGTGATATCAAGGAAACGCGGTTCCCAAGTAAATATAATATATTATCATTGCGTGGAAATTTGGCATTGGCCAATTTGGAAGACCCTAATTTAGCGTTTCCTAAATTTATTTTGGGCATACCCTAATTTAGTGAAGACGAAGTAAAATCACCCATTTCACAACGGTAACCAAATCACGAAATCATGAAGTAAAATCCTTTTACACAATTTCTAGGAATTAAAACGCAAATACTTGAACAAAAAAAAAGTAGGAAAATTATTTACCGTGCCAGTCGCCACACGCATCGTAACTGTTATTTCATGCCGAGTGAGGTGGATAAGCTAAATTCTACTTGCAGGTAGTAGAAAGCGAAGGAGAATATATATATATATATATATATATATTTACAGTTGATAGCCATAGCTTGATATATTTGTTGGTTGCTGGTAAAAATGAGGCGATTTGATTGAAAAGAACGATTAATCATGAGTACATTACTCCCACAACAAAGGCCCTTGTTCCGACTGGTAACTATAAAACAAATTGCCGCAGGTTTCTTCCTCGAGAGATTTCTGGGCATAGTCGAATTGGTGTGCAGGTATCAGACAGAGAAGACTCTCAATTATACGCAGGCTAACCATATCTTCGATTGCAGAACTGCCTTCGCTCTAACATAAATCTTTCCCACGCGCCTCCGACTTTACTGTTAACTCAATAGCACAAGTTGCTGCAATTGGGTTAAATAATGCACTCGATTTCGATCTTTCCATAGATTCAAACTTAGAACCCCGAACCTTCCTATTCCCCTCTTTACTCATTAGCTCCCTTTTCAACCACTGAACCTATTCCACCATTTTCCATCATGAGTCACCAAAATAAAACGAACAAAAACTTTTACATTTTATTTGGGTTGTGTATTTGAAGGAATTGGGTGATTTAAGTCTAACCAGTAAATTAATATAAAATATCACGTCAACCATTTCTGTCACTGTAGTTGCCTCTGTTCCCAATTTTTTCATACATAAAAGATCTGTAGAATGAATGACTATGGAGGTCCAAAAAATGAATACCTCATCTTTGAATTGGGTGTGCTCTTGGAGGAGAGATTCCTAGTCGATCTTGAGGAGATTGTGGTCATGTTTGAGGGCATCGTAATCTTTTTCGAGCTGCTTGTTCTTCCACCTGGCACTCCTGTTCTAAAAACATACAACGATCTGTCTGGGTTGCAGTCCTAACCCCATCACCAGCTACATTTTTCTCTCTGGGTCTAGTTTGTTGCCCACTTCGAAGCTTCTCTCCAATTTCTTCACCTACTCGAATGTCTTCATTGGATAGTTCAATGAAACTACCCATCAATCTCTTGCGTGTATTCTGTGCGGATTCATAATGTCTGGTTGTGGATCGAGGACATGTACAATGCTCAAATCAATTTATACCCATACTAATGCCAATCACAATATACTTATATATATATACACGATATCATTACGAGTATAAATGGGTGTGTGTATATGTCACTGTGTAAATTTATGCGCTCTGTCGGGATTTACAAAGCGCAAAACTAACTGACCTTGAAGCCCCATGGTAGAAGAAATCATGGCGGCTATTGAGTGATAATCCTCACTCTTCACGGAGACACCTAACCCTCTATTGTCAACAGACATTAAAATCACCTATTTTTCCACAAGCTAAATTTATTCAAACTATAAGGAATTGGATCTGTATTCATACAAACCTTGTGCTCACTTCATCACACGAACATGCGATCGTGGGTGATAAAGATATCCGATCTTGAAAATTATACAAAAGAAGAACATATATATATTTGTTTGTTTAGTTTTATCAAAGGTATTTTAACAAGATCAGCTAACACGAAAAAGACATTTGATTGCTTGCTTATCAAGGATTTGAATATGACATTGTTGTTGTTGTTGGGAACGAATGTATCTGGAAACTCTGTATATAGAGGACAGATGAGGGACAAAAATTGTTTCTGGCTAATGGAGTCACCAACAAAAGTTAACCTCTTTCTAGTCAGCTTCTCCAACATACGTTTGCCACTGAATATGAAATAACAATAATATTCAGAACATCCTCCCAATAAAAAAACATACCCAAAATATGACTGATTAAATTAAAACTTGAAAATAGATCCTGCCTCGAGCTACACAAAATGGACCAAATGCACATCATAAACACTAAATTCATTTAATCCATTAAATGCATAGAAGGACATCTCCTTTTCGAGCAAGAGTTGAAAATAAAAGGGTTCACCAATAGAATGTTGCCAACAAAAAAAATTAGAGCATGAATCTTTAGTTCAACCATTTTTACATACACATAGCACAATGTAATTGGAAATAATGCAAATGACTACTAGGGGAGAAGGGCCAGTAGTGGTACACCCTAAGTTAAGGGGTCCACAAAATCAATTATTTATGATATGGGATTGTGATTTTTTCACTAATATGTAGTTTAGATTTGTGTTAACTTATATTTTTTGTTTGGAATGTTCAATTGGAAGGAAAACCATATTTTGAATTGATTTAAAATAATATATGTGAAAATGCTACAACCATGGTGGAAACCAATACTTGAATATAAGTGAAATTGCTTGAACATTGACTTTTTTGTACTTGTACATGGGTGAAAACTCTTACATGTCATGATGTGATTGGCTACTTGTACAAATTTTTGAACTTCAATAATCAAAATTTTGGTTTTTATTCCATCAAGTATTGCATATTTTAAATGCAAAATACTGTTCAAGTATTGGGACGTGTTCACACACTGGGCCTTCTCCCCTAGATGCGATGAAGACAATAGACAAGATAAAAATATGGAGTTTTGTACTAAAATCACAAACTTTTAAAAACAAATTAAAAAAAAAAAACGGCCGACAGCCTGTCAGTTTCAGGCCTGCAAGAATTTAATTCGGATGTGACAAATAACGAGCGGTTGAAATTAATTCAATTAAACTATGAATAGTGTATTTAAAAAAACAATCAACTATATATGCATTTGTATAACGTGGGAAATGAATACTTTGGAAAAACGTGGGAAATGGATAGTTAGAAAGAATGCAGAGTCCGCAATAATTTCACACCAGCCTATAACTAATCTCCGATGGTGTCACACGGTTCAGGAACTTTGGAAGACACCACAGGGCTTTACGTGTGCGTCTTCCTTCCTCGTCTGGACAAGGAGACGAACAAAATCCCTATAGTCGTATACAGTCATGGAGGCCAACCTATCACAATTATCTCAATTTACTGGCAAAAGAGCACTGGAACACCGCCTCCCTGCTGCCTACTAAGACTGTTTCAGGTGTTCTTCTGAAATTCACCAACACACAGATGACTTCGGTGAATTTCAAAAGAGCGGGTTGAAGCAATCGTCCTAAGTGTCAGAGAAGTGGTGTTACGATATTTTTATATAATACACCCACACACAGATGACGTTGGCCTCTTTGGCCAGTAAATTGAGATAATCGTGGTAGGTCGTATGCATGATTGTATACGACTACAGGGACTTCACTGCAAAAGGAGAAACATCAATGGCTTCATCAATTAAGGAGGAGCAATTGGGAGATAACTCTGCTCAATGAAAGCACCATCTGGGTATCTGTGCCTTGTCTTTGGGGGATTTCATTTTATTTGTATGCTAGATTAACAGTTCTAATGTCCAATTATGTGTATGAGATAAGTAATTGAGTTTAAGATTTGAGGCTCCCGCCACGGAAGAATTTCTTTAACTTAGATTTGAGGCAATTTTCATTAATTTTCATTTTGAAGTTTTTTCATTGGTTTGGATAAGATTTCTTAGGATTATTTTCAAGATTGTTCTGTTAATTTTGGATAGGAAATGATTATAGTTTCTTGTCATGCAGATGCACACGTAAATACAAACGTACACCAATAAAATCACCAAACTTTGGCTATGAATATGTAGATTAAATGGTTGCGGCTGGGATATGAATGCCCCTTTTCTCAATTTATATTTCCATTATCATCTCCTCTCAATTACTAAAATCATAATATTTACTTATGCCCTCATGTTAGACTTAGAATTATGGTTTGCAAGTTTGCGGGATGTGTCCTACATTCTGTCTTTGGTTAAAAGATCTGAAAAGTCATGAGATCCATTTTGAGTAAAGATTAGACGTCTTTTTATGAGGTAATGTGTCTTTCTTGAAGCTATTTTAAATTCCTCTTTTGTTTAATTATGAGGCTTAACTGAACATGTAAGGTCTCCTAATTTTGTCCCTATTGTTGGGCTCCTAGAATGTTGGCTAAGTACAAAAAGTGCGTATGCGCGTAGGTCCTAGTTAAAGAGAGGCGCACAAGGACAGAGCGCGCAAGGCAGGGTTTAAGAAAAGGGTTTAAGGAAGCTCGTGGCGCGCGCGGTACGTGCGGACAAAATCAAGGGTCCAAGACTTAGCCAAATTTGGCGTTCGAGACAAAACACGTGAAAAGCATGACCCGACTGCGCATGCTATGCTGATAAAGTGTCATCCTGGCGACAGGTTGGCCCAGAAAGGAGCATGACTACGATAGAAACTTCTTAAAGCACATCATGGTGAAAAGTGGAAAGCTCAGGCCTAGGAGAGCATGCTCGCATGGAGGACCACATTTAGACACTTGGCATCAAATCTGAGGGCACTGGAGGATGAGTTGGCAGCCCAAAAAGGCTATAAATAATAGCACCTGCAGAGTAAACAAGAGAGAACTAGAAAATGGGCGGAGCTCTATAGAAATACTGCAAGAATTCTGTTAGTGGGTAATTACACTTAGGAAAGGATGTATTGGGCATGTGGATTGTAATTTTTCTTTTTGTTAGCCTAGCTACATTAGTCCAGTTGTAATGCATGACTGCGGTCTGCTTCTCTGTGACATTCTGTAATGGCTCCATTGATGTAATGAGGTTACCAGTTTATATATATGAATATCAATGGTTTTGATACATACATCTTTTTCATAGGTTCTCTTTCATTTATGTTTATGCTAGGTATGGATGTTTGTATACTTCTTTTTGTTATGATACAAGTCATATAGTCTATTAAGTACTATCTTTCTAGAATCGCTACAAGGATCTAAAGGCCGTTATGAGCTCTATGGTTCTTGTATGTCGTAAATCCTCTTTAAATCTCTTAGACACAAATCATAGATGATGTTTTCCACTTAACTCACATAAAAGAGAGACTCGGCACCCGCGCGTGCCTCGGGTGAGCGCCCAGCATCCGTTGGGTGATACGGCGGTGCGCATGGGGTACCTTTCTTTTGTGATAAGGGTAAAAATGACTACATCTTGGTTCCGTTGTTGGGACCTCTTTTCAAAGTTGTAGTGGGAAATAACATACATCATGATCTGTGTAGTGAGTAATGACAGAGCGGTTAATGTTGGAAAGTGTTGAATCATGGTTCAAGAGCACATAGGATGAATTTTCTCATAAATTCAACAATGGACCTAAGATTGATGCATGTAGATGGGTAGAAGAGAACTTCTACCATGATCTGTATGAAACTTTTTTATGCTGATTCCCAGTGGAACTGTATGAATGGTTCTCAGCCTATGCATCTATATCAAGTTGGCGTTATGGATCACATCTGTGGACCCAAGAAGAATACCAAAGGTTGTAGGATGCAGATTTGATGTGGACTCGTATTGTGGATTATTGGTGGAAAGGAGTACTGGCTAGCTACACTCTGGAATATGCCATTTCCACATATTCTTGTATGGAGGTTACTGAGTTTGAGTTTCTGTGGGAGCCCAGAGGATCATTTCTACGTGTTGTCCCTCTGGCTATGAAGATCTTGATGGTTACCATGAGTTTAGAGGCATTCCCAATGGCTGGCTAAACCATTCTGAGCACTAGGTGAGGAAGCTAGGGTGGAGGAAGATGATAGATATTACGACGGAGAAGGAAAGGGAGGAGAGACGGTTCAAGTATAGTGAATCGTGTGAAAGGGTGATGGATTTATGGAGGCAGATGTTGCTGGAAGGAGTCGAGCTTCACGCGGTGGACGTAGAACTTGAGCAGTTTGTGCTACCCCATATTGGCAAGTGCGTAAGACAAACCCCTTCGGCTTCTAGTGAGAATTCGTCATGTGTAGAAAGAAGAGTCATTGGAACGTATCTGATCCCACCCAGTGACCAAACCCTTGCACTTGGTTTTCTAGAACTAGGAAGGAGTATCATTGACCCAGTTGATATCAATGGAAGTGACAGACCTACGCCTAGGAGGTAAAAATTTTCGGTTCCCACTTCTATGGCTACACATATTCCAGTATTCAGAGGAATCTTTGGAAAAGGAGCTAGTATACAAGCCCTCGGCCTCACGTCTGGGAGTGGCGTATGGTACAATAGTTGTAGTGGGGCACTATCATAAACCGTCGGTGCACAGCTCAGTGGAATCATGGGGACTCTTGACACAACTACTACAGAACCTGGTGGATCAAGGGGCACAAGACCAGGTGGACCTAGTGGTTTTGGTGGATCTGGTGGCTCAGGAGGCACAGGACCTGGTGGATCCAGCAGCGGAGGAAACACTGCAGGAAACCAAGGCTCTGGCTCAGGAGGACAAGGGCCCCAGCCACCCCCTCAAGTTTTTTTGAGATGTCATTGCACTTACCAGATTACAGAGGTATTGAGGATGCTGCGGAACATGTTCACAAGTGTGAACTATTATGGCACGCAAAGGGTATCACAACCCCAGAACAAAAGGCTAGTCAGTTTGTAACCACGTTGCAAGGGCACATGCATAGCTGGTATAGGAAATATGACCCTCATCAAACAATGGTGGACTATACTGCTTTAAAGAATGCATTCTTGGTAGAATTCCACATCCCTGAGTTTGAACAGAAGAGCATCAGTGCTTTGAAGGAGATTCAACAAGGAATGGTAGAGAGTGTACGGGAGTATGATGCACACTTTAAATCTCTCTTATCTAAGTTGTCATATGATATTCACCCTTCACAACATGCTCAGTGGTTTTTTGGAGGATTGATCACACCCTTTAGAAGGGCCTTATCTCATAAAAATTTTACAAACCGACACAAGGCATTGGAAGCTGCTCCATGCACCAAGGTTGTTGGTAGTGTTGATACTGACGTTAGCCCATTCCTGGAGGCTCAGATTGTTTCTATGGCCAAGCAGCTAGAAAATTTGTCTACGAACTCAGCCCATGAGACTCACAGTGGTTTATGGTGCATAGATTGTGAAGTAGAGGGGCATGTTATGGATAATTGGCCCTGGAGGATAGTACACGTCGTGGCTGTAGACTATGAAATTTGTCATGGGGATCATGATGCAAGTAGATGCCCCTTATTACAATGCGCAATCCAGAAGAATGGGTCTTGTTGCTACTGTAAGATCTGCACCTCTATAACCCATGATACTAAGGACTGTAGGCTCATTGATCAGATCCATTAGGCCATTGATCATAGGGTGCGCCATACCAGTATTATCAGTAGTTCCAAGGGTGATGATCACCATTATAAGGAGTGTGCAGATGGAGGCATGAGTGGAATGGGTTTTCGAGGAGGATTCTGTGGTCATGGTAACCGCGGGGGAGGAAGGAATGAGTTCCCACGATGAACTTGTTTCAATTGTGGGTCTATAGAGCATTACAAATGAGAATGCTCGAACCTGTTGCAGTGCTCATGGTGCGGAAAGAAGCACAAGTACGAGGAGTACCCGGAGTTGTTTGAGCACATGAGTCAGCACCACCGGAAAGACAAAGGCGTTGCAATGGTCAGCATTAAAAAGGTAGAAACATAGTGGATGCCACATGTAACACAGGATGCAGGTTTGGAACCAGTTTTGGTAATAACAAAAGCAGAAGCCACATGCACACAAGAGATACCGAGGTAGAAAGAACCTAATTTCAAGGGAGGAAGTAGTTCATGGAAAGTACCTAGACCCTGCACGTCAAAAGGAGGTATATCAAGACACCACGGATGTTATTCAGAGTTTACAAGGGGAAATCCAGTGTCTAAAGGAGTAGTCCAGGAGGGAGGAATAAGGAAAGAGGGCCAAGGAACCAAAGGATGACCTGGATGAGGTCAAGGAGGTGTGTAAAATGATAAGGCAAGAGAATATCATTCCCTTGTTAGGATCATGGTTGAGAGAGAAGGTACCACATGTAAACCTTCCCCCTCATATCCTTGACTATGACAAGGAGATCACATTGAATGTAGTTATAGATGGGTGGCTCCTTAGTAATATCCTCATTGACACGGGTGTGGAGGTCCATGTTCTAACTCTGGATGCATGGCATCAGATGGGAAGACCCGCATTACAGCCATCTTCAAATGTGTTGTATATGGTAAACAAGACTAAGGTAATTCCCATCAGTGTCCTAAAGGATGCAGCTATCACTATCCAGGGAGCTAAGTTTATTAGAGACTTCGAAGTCTTGGCGCTCGTTGAGGAAGATAGCTTTCTAGTACTCCTTGGGCACCCATGGTGTTACAAGAACAATGTGGACCTTTAGTTCAACAAAGGGTACATCAGCTTTGAAAATAAGGAGGAGCAGGTCATTATACCCCTGACTGATGGGAAGTTGACACCCTATACTGAACCCCTGGGAAAAGAAGTTCTGGACAGGATATATGTGTGCTCAATCAGGGACCCAGAGATAATACATCCTACAAACAGAGTTATCCAATTTGAAGATGCTTACTCAGAAAGTGATACCACTAGTCTAGCATGTGACAATTGGGCGCATGTAACTTATGAATTGATGTGACGGTATTTGAGAGGGTCGGTGACCAAGGTGAAAAAGGCACACATAGTCTGGTGTCTAGGAGGAATGAAGCTGCCTAAGTATTTAGGAGGATCCTTCCCTGAGATCTTTCTGCGGGAGATGGAAGCTCAGTGGACGAATGAGAAGGAACGTAAGGGGATGTTAAGCTATGTCCTGCTCAGTACAACAGCATGGTGGTGGGCTACACATCAGGAGGGCCTTTTGGAATGGTGCGAGATAAGAACTGCTCTCTCTGTCAGATTTTATTGGAGCTACATGCCCACCACCATCAAGGACTACCATGGGAAGGATCCCGCCTCTTTCCATATCTAGGAGTGTGAAAAGATCTGGAGAGAAGGCATGGAAGCTTTGCCACCATCCCTCTAGGTACACAAGTTGTATTCTACACTGCAAGGTTCCGCGCGTGCATGGTACATTCATTCAGAGACACACTGCCAGACAGGAAATTGGTAAGAGCTCGTGGCTGACCTCATGTAAACCTTTGAGTATTCGAGCACCAAGCCATTAGTTGATAAGGACTTACAGGGTATCAAGCACCTTACCATGGGGGATAGTACCATGACGGAGGATAGGCTATTGTATTTACTAGGTGGACCAGGTTTGGAGGCGTGCTTTGAAGAAGAAGTAGAGGAAACAAAAGAGTTATAACTTGAGTGTACGTGTTTGGAAAAGGAGAAAGGGAAGTTGGTGTATGTGATTGAGGGAGAGGAAGTAGAAAGCTTAGATGTTAGCCATTCTATAGGGATGCGTGAGGTGGTGGACAGTTTTGATACTCGCGCACGTGCCTGCCATGAGCCCTTAAAGACAAAGAAGGTTAAAATTGATTCAGGAGAAGAACCTAAGGAAGTTATTATTGGAGATTACTGGTCGGAGAAAGAAGTCTGTAAGATCATTGATTTGTTGCGTGAATTTGAGGATTTATTCTCGCGTGGGTACCATGAGCTCAAAAACGTCCACTATTTCTTAGGGGAGATGAAGATAAAGCTGAAGGATGGTCCCGATCAAGAAGAGACCCTACCGGATGAATCCTAATTTGCACGTAAAGGTTAAGGAGGAGATAGAAAAAATGATAGCTTCTGGGATCATTGAAGCAGTGGAGGAATTGAAATGGATAAGTCTGATGGTGATCAACATCAAGAAGGATGGGCAGATTAGGATCTGCGTGGATTATAGGGAGATGAACGCAGTTTGTGTCATTGATCCTTTTCTAACCCCTTTCATTGAAGAACTTTTGGAAGGAGTTACTGGGCGCGAAATCTATTCCTTTATAGATGGATTTTTGGGGTACCACAACGTCCATATTAGAAAGGAAGACCAAGAGAAGACAACTTTCACCACTGAGTGGGTATGTTTTGCATATACGATCATGCCTTTTGGGTTGAAGAATGCACCTGCTAGAATTTCACGCATAGTGGTGTAAGCATTCCAGGACTTCATCCATAAGTTTCTTTAGGTATATTTGGATGATTGGATAATGTATGGTCTAGTAAAAGACCATTGTGACAATTTGAGGTTAATGTTTGAGAGGTGTAGGCAGTTGAGGATATCCCTCAATATTAAGAAATGTGTATTTTCTACACCCTTTGGAATGTTATTGGGGAATATCATATATAAGGAGGGATTGCTGGTAGATCCTGTTAAAGTTGCAGTTATTATAGGGTTAGGGGAGCCTACTAGCCAGAGCTCAGTGCATAGATTCCTTGGGCATATGGGTTATTATAGGAAATTCATCAACGGGTATGCCAAGATCATTACGCCTTTAGAGGAGCTACTCAGACATAAAAGTGCCTTCCATTGGGAAGAGGCACAACAGAGGGTGTTTGATACATTGAAGGATAGGCTTGTCACTGTGCCTATATTACGTTTTCCCTCTTAGGGCAAGCCCTTCCATGTCCATGTAGATGCCTCAGGAACCACTATTAGAGCAGTGCTTGTGCAGCCAGATGAAGGTATTGTTGATCACCCTTTATGTTTCACAAGTAGGAAGTTGACACCAGTAGAGAAAAATTACACATTGACTGAGCATGAAGCATTTTCAATGATCTACATACTTTTCAAAGTCAAGCAACATCTGCTAGCAACACCCTTTTTGTTTTACACCGACCACATGGCATTAAAGTATTTGGTGAACAAGCCCATTCTACAAGGGTGCATATGTTAGTGGGTACTGTTATTTCAAGATTTTGAGTTCACCATAGTAGTGAAGCCTAGGAAGAGGAATTGTGGACCTGATCATATGTCAAGAATTGATTTAGGAGAGGATGCACAGAGCATTGAGGAGACAATTCTAGACACGCAACTATTTAGATTGCGGTGCACACCCTTGGATTTGGAGGAAATTGTGGTATTTTTAAAGGAAGGTGTGGTGCCAAAAGGAATGAAGGCATTAGAGAAGAAGCAGCTAGCCATACACACCACATAGTACATGTTAATCAGTGGAGACTTGTATAAGTTAGGACTTGATGAGGTGTTGCACAAGTGTGTATTAGAGCATGAGCGCCTCGCCATCTTGGGTGAAGCACATGAAGGAAGTGCAGGTGAGCATTATGCAGATGATGCCACTGCATGTAAGATATTAATGGCAAGTTTGTGGTGGGAAACCTTGTACAAGGACTGTAAAGATTATTGTAAAGTGTGTGACCATTGTCAACACATTAGCAAGCCAAGAAAGAGATATGAAATACCTTTGCACCCTATACCTAGCTCGAAACCTTTTGAGAAGTGGGAAATAGACTTTGTAGTCACTATTACACTAGCGGCGTGCAGGAATGAGTCACACTATGTCATCACTTACACGGTTTATCTGACAAGGTGGGCAGAGGAAGTCCCAACTAAAGACTGCACAGTATCCACAGTGGCAAGATTCTTGTGGGAGAACATTATCGCGAGGTATGGATGTCCTTTAAGTTTAACCAGTGATAGAAGTACAAATTTCTTGAATGAGACCGTGAGGATCCTATTAGCAGAATTCATGGTGGCTCATCACAAGACTACACCCTATCACCCATAGGCAAATGGAACCATGGAAGCATTCAACAAAATAGTGAGTCATACCCTGACCAAAGTTTGTGATGTCAGAAGACAAGATTGGGATGACAACGTATCAACAGTATTATGGGCTTACATGACAACTTATAAAAGGCTGAACAAAGCCACACCATTTCAATTGGTGTTTGGCATGGAAGTTATTCTTCCAGTTAAATTCATTTTACCTTCTCTGTCAATAGCACGCGCAAGAGGGTTAGCTGATGAGCAAGCGCTAGAAGAGAGAATTGATAAGTTAATGAAGATGGATGAGAGACGATCACTCGCCAAGTGGAGCCAAACAACAAAGAAAGCAAAGTAGAAGGCTTGGCATGATCTCCACATAAAAAACAAGAATTTTGAGGTTGGGAAGATGGTCCTACTTTATGATTCTAAATTTTTGTGCCATCCTAGGAAGTTCAAAGTCCATTGGCTGGGTCCTTACACAATCTCGTACATCCTTGATTTGGGTGTGTGCCAATTACAAGCACTAGATGGGATGAAGTTTCCTGGACACTTCAATGGGAGTATGTTGAATCCCTACTATAAATAATTCTTCTCGGTGTTTGCAAATAAGGCAGTTTTTCCAGTTAGTTTAGAATTTTCCTTTTTGTGTTTCTTTTCTTGTGTTTCCCTTTCACGTTGTTGTTTTGTTTTGTGCCTTGGGCGCCGGTAACTTATTGCTACTTTTTGAGAATTTGTGAGTGTGCAGAGGACTGCACATCATTTTAGTGTGGGGTGGAGTAATGTGAAGGAGCGTATGGTTAAAGTGCCAAGGATGTTGTGTTAAAAAGCTCGGTTGAATGGCCTTGTTAAAAGAGGTGCTTGAAAATAAAATATGGAAAAAGGATGGTTGGTGTCAAGATAAAGCTACTTTCAGATCCCACATACAAAGGAGGAGAAAGCGCATTAAGCAACATGATGTAGGTGAGAGAAAAAATCAGGACAGAAGAAGTGCCTTTGGCACTAGGTACACTCGCGTAAGAGTCTCCTGTCAGGCTGGATTGGTTACACACGAGAAGGTTGGAGGTTTTTCCACGTAGGTTGAGGTGCGTGAGTGAAAGTGCTAAATATGGGGTTTGTTTGAAAATTTTGCATTAAATGTAAAAAGTATAGTGGTAGGTGAAGCATCACCTAATTCTCAAAAAGGGAAAAACTATAAATAAAGGGGTCGAGGCACTTCATTTTTTCACTTTACGTATAAGAAGAAAAAAGTGCTTTTTACACCTTTGCAAAAAGGGCTTCCAAAAACTTGATCCATGTAAAGAAAAATTTGGAGAGATTAAAGTGTGGGTAACCAGTTCGGGTTTGCGAACTAGAAGGAAGGGACTTCACAGGCATAGGAGAAGTTGTGAGAAGGTGTCATCTTGTGAAGGGAGTATCCTAGTTAGGGTTTGAATAACTAGGGCACGGGTTTAAGAAAATTTATTCACAAGTTAGAGATCTAAGGTTGGAGAGACCAGAAGAACAAAGTAACACAGAGTGATTGAAGTGAGAAGAAGACCTATATAATAACACCCAATAAATCAGCTAGTACACCTAAGAAGGGCAAGGGAAAGCAGTAAGAAATTGAAGCACACATAAATGAGGAGTGGTATGTAGAAATGTAATACCTAGATGGAGTGTTGTTGGGGAAGGAGTGGGAGTCCCATCTTAGGAACATGTTTGTAAATGATTATAATCATCAGACAAACACAATCGAGAAGCAAATGGTGCTGGAGTTGGTGTGCCCAATGAACAAAAGGACACCAAAGAGTTTTCCCATATATAATGATGACGTGTTCAGGTCAAATTGGAGAAGGAAGGGTTATTACAACTCTTTGAGTTTCCCTACTTTGGGAAACTTGAGCGCTTATATCAGTGGTTGATGTCGTGCATACATGAGGACTATTTCCACTTCGTAGGGCATAAGATGCACATAACTCCTCAACTCATTTCACATCTCATATGTCTCATCTGTGAAGGAGAAATTTTGGAGGATGATTTTACTGACAAAGAAGTGATCAAGGAAACTATCACCACTTTCGCATGCAAGAAGGGGTCAAGGTATTATGATGTCGCAGACATTAAGGATCCAGTGATGAAGATGGCTGCACACTTGGTGTCAAAGATAAATGGCCAGGAGAGATGGACCCAAGTCAATAAGCCATGGTTGAATGTCTACAAAAATATTTCAGAGGGCACCATATACATTTTTTCTGCATTCATTGCAGATGAAATTATTAACTACGTGAAGGAAGGTGATAGGATCCTCTTTGGAAATGTGCTGCTAACCATCATGTTATCAAAGATCGAGGTACTGGATGCATCAGATAAGTTCATATGGGAGTACCCTGCTAAAGATCCCTCGCTTGCCAAAAGTTTTGAGAAATACGCTCATGACACTATGACAATAGTGCATAAGGCATGCTTGGAAAAGTAGTATATGCGCCTAAGGAACACGTTCGGGGCAGAGTGGAGAATTCTTGAATAACTACTAGTAGCTACTAGGGGAGAAGTGGAATTGGCTGTGTACTAGCATTTTTGTTTGGGTAGATTCAAACTGTCAGATGGGACATGGAGCCCATAGTTCAAGCTCCCATTTGCCTTCACAGCTCAATACTTCCAAGCGGGATTAAATAGGTTCAGGGAGTCCAAAAATTTTAAGTTGGACCTTCGTAATGTGGACCAAGACAATAGGGAAATGCGCAAAGGGTTGGTGTACCCCGGAAATCACGCATACGTGGAGTGGTACGTATCACATGAAGTTCAGATGACAAGGCCCATGACTCTACCCATTGCAGATGGATCCACTGGGCGCGTATAGATCCACATAAGACCCAAATTTGAGAAGGGCACATATCTGGAGAAGGAGGTATTTATACCTCAGGATCCAACTTGTAGGAAGAAACATGCACCCAAACGGGAGGATAAAGAGCCAGAGAAGAAAATACCAAGTGTGGTGGAGGCACAGGCAATAGGTTCCTTTGGGACAAGTGCCAAAACTAGTATGTATGCGCGCAAGAAAAATCCCATAGTAAAAGAGAAGAATCTAGAGCTAGAAAAGCCATCAAACAAGGAGTCATCAAGAGAGGAAGAAACAGAATCACCTACACTGGAATCTCTGGTTAAGAAGATTCAAAGGGTAGAAGAAGAGACCGTCTTGAAAGAGACTGAGAGTTTGGACAAGTACATAAGAGAAAAAGATGAGAGCAAAGAGGATGAGAGTACAGAAGAAGTAAGTGGAGAAGAGGACCCCGGGAAGGATCAGGGACCACCCGTCTTCAATATACATGATTCAAAGGAAGAAGATAGAGAAGAAGAATAAGGGTTCCAGTTCATACAGTTGGAGAAGGCACCCAGGACATGGGAAAAGATGAAGAAGCTAGCACACAGAAGAAAGAGTCTCCAAGTTATGTGCATAGACAAACAATCAAGGTAGCAGAAGGAGAAAAAACCAATAACATTGAGACCATGGTGGAGAACAAATTGGAGCATAGTGCTGAGCTAGTGTTGAACAAAGAGAAGAAAGAGAGCACAGAAGAGGAACATGGAAGCACTAGAGGCCCCATTTTGACTGTAAGTATACCTAAGGGTATGTGCACGGGAGGAAGAAAAATAGAGGGGGAGAGGCCAGAGATGGGTTATATTGATGACCCCAAGAAAGTGTTCCATGCGTGGTTTCACAGTACCATTCCGGTAGAGGACCTTGTAGCAATGTCATCTTTTGACAAGGAGGCTAAATATCCACAGACAAGGAAGATGCTCTCATGGTCTATAGAGTCTCACCTTGATGAGCCAAAGTTTTAGGTAATCCATGGGGTAATAATAACATTGCTAGGACCAAGAGAAGACAACCAAGTGGTGGATACCCAGAAACTCTCGGATGAGTAGCTATGCAACGCGCTCAACAAAGTCTCCATTGAGATCGAGGCTAGACTCTTCGGGTGGAATGATAGGGTTAGAGACCTAGAAGGGGAGATAAAGAAGAAAGAGGAAGAGCTCGCTACTTTGACAAAGGAGCTAAGCTAGGATAGGTTGATCAGTGCCTAGTGGCAGTGTGCATTGAAGGATGAAAAGGCTAAGGTATGGGTTGTGTACATGAAGGTGGAATCCATCAATGAGGCTATCGTATTGAAGCATCTGGACCTTGGGATGCCTGGAGGATTTAATGAGGATCCTCACCATGGAAAGATAGCTGCTAGCCTTGGAGTCTGTAGAAGAAGTTACCGCATGCCTAGAAACAGAGGATAAGTTGAATATCGTAGTGCTCATCACGAAATACAACAAGGTTCTTACTGATGTAAGGGATACTTCTCGGAGTGCTGAGGTTTCGTACGACAATCGTGCGGAAAAAGACAAAGTGGTAGGTGTCTTGGTCACTACTCATGAAGTAGAACTCAAGGAGTTCCAAGAGAAGAACAAGGGAAATAGGGCGGAAAGGGATAAAATCCTTGCTGAGGTCGAAAGGAAATCTGAAGCAATTTAAACCTTAAGAGGTTCAATCAAAAACTGGTTGAAGGAACTATATCCACGTATTACATGAAGAATGGACACGCTAGAGGATATAGGCAAGAAGTAAGAGAAAATCACTGATACCATGAGTGCGCAAGGAGATGGACCAAATTTTGGGGAGGTGAGTGCCCTGGTCGGTGACCTTTGTCAGAGAGCACATGAAGAATTCGATGCCTGGAACAAGTTGGAGGCCGACTTGTAAAAATATTTTCCTAGCTTGTTGCATTGATTCCTTCACTCTCCCATTCTTTCTTCTTCTCCCATTATTTCATCCCCTTATTCTTGTTCCAAGGCGTAAGACTATTGTATTCTTTCTTTCACTTGAGAAGTGTTCCCGTAGATGGAGAATAGCCTTAGTGTGGGGTGACGTTGAGCCCCTAGCATATTGGCTAAGTACAAAAAGTGCATATGTGCGTAGGTCCTAGTTGAAGAGAGGTGCACATGGACAGAGTGCATAGGGCAGGGTTTAAGATAAGGGTTTAAGGAAGCTCGTAGCACGTGATGCGTGCACGGACAGAACCAAGGGTCCAAGACTTAGCCAAATTGGGCATTCAGGATAGAACACGTGAAAAGCATGACCCGAGTGTGCATGTTGTGTGGATAAGGTGCCAGCTTGGCGACAGGTTAACTCAGGAAGGAGCAAGCTTGCGATAGAAACTTCTAGAAGCACATCACGGTGAAAAGTGGAAACTTCTAGGATACCATGCTCGCATGGAGGACCACATTCAAACACTTGGCATTGGATCTGAGGGCACTGGAGGATGATTTTCCAGCCTAGAAAGGCTATAAATAATAACACCTGCAGAGTAAATAGGAGAGAACTGGAGAATGGGTGGAGTTCTACAAAAATACTACAATAACTCTGTTAGTGGGTAATTGCACTTGGGAAAGGATGTATTGGGTATGGGGATTGTAATTTTTCTTTTTGTTAGCCTAGCTACATTAGTCCAGTTGTAATGCATGACTACAGTCTACTTATTTGTGACATTTGTAATGGCTCCATGGATGTAATGAGGTTACCAATTTATATATATGAATATCAATGGTTCTGATACATACATCTTTTTCATAGGTTCTCTTTCATTTTTGTTTATGCTAGGTATGAATGTTTGCATAATTCTTTCTGTTATGATACAAGTCATATAGTCTATTAAGTACTATCCATCTGGAATGGTTGCAAGGATCTAGAGGCCGTTGTGAGCTCTATGGTTCTTATATGTCATAAATCCTCTTTAAATCTCTTAGACACAAATCATAGATGATGTTTGCCACTTAACTCACATAAAAGAGAGACTCGGCACCTGTGTGTGCCTCGAGTGATCGCCCAGTATCCGTAGGGTGATAGGGCGGCGAGCATGAGGTACCTTTCTTTTTTGATAAGGGTCAAAATGACTACACCTATGTTTTAGATGAGATGAGGCCTTTGAAATATGTTGACATGTTTACATGTGGGTAGGCATTGCTTGTATCTCCTATTGAAGAATGATTAGTGGAATCTAATTGTTCAATGGATGAAAAACTATAAATTAAACTCATTAATGACAGGATGTTAAATAAAAATTATTTTATAAGTTTATTTCAACATGGTATTTATATGGTCAAGGTATGTCTTAGAGTACTTGATACATGAAAAAGTTAGAGAGCGTCTTGTAAAATCCATCTTTTGCATATCCTGCAATCATGAAATTCCATAAGGCCACATCTCTTGCAGTCATTTCATCAAATATTTCGCACCCCTTGTTATGCCTCCACATTTTGTATACATGTGTACCAGGGAATAACCTATGCTAAATCTCTCATTTGGCACGAATTGGGAGTATGCCGACAAAGGTTGTGAAGTATATTTTAACGTCCCATGAAATATATTGTCTAGAATTTTTTGAAGGAATTTTCAAAAAACATATTCTATGCATAACATGAAGTTCATGAGAGAAAATCTATTCGAGGTAGTTCATCAAACAGTTTATGGGCCTTCTGCATGATTCCACATTTTGCATACATTTGTGTGTGCCGACACTTGCAATTACAAGCAACACTAATCAGCTTCATGTTATGGTTATGATAATGTCCATGTCCTTTTCTAAAGCTCCATTATGACACAACCTAAGAGGATTATGGAAAAATTGTGGTCTGGTTGTACAATGTGAAGTTCTTTTGTAGGAAATCTTCTATGGAATTCCAATATATAAATCAAAATGTATGACATTGGGTAAGGAAACAATAGATATTTTGAATAGTGAACACCATGGGTTGGCATTCACTATAGTCTACGAGTATGCTCATTAATAAACTTGCACATCTCATTAGTATTTTGTAGACACAAAATATATGCACTTGGGTACATTTCTAGGTCCTAAAGCATACTAATGTATACATGATTCTGAAGAAAAAAACTAGTGGTTGGAAACTCTTTTTGGGCCCTTTACTTTATCTTTTGCATTCTTATTGGCTTCACACATCCTACAAATTTTCCAGAAGTTGAGTTATTTATCTTTTATGGCCTCAGACACTAGCGCCCAACTAGGATAAAAGTGTCCATATGCTCCTATCCCTCCTGGGCGCTCTTGACCATCTTTATTCTTTTCTTATCCTTTTGGGTTTATTTTACCTCTTGGGCATATTCTAGCACTTTGGGTTGGCCTTCCAATTGTCAATTACAAAATTCAAATAAGGGAATCATATATATACTTAGTTACTTTTGCAAATTAAGGGGCCAAGCACTAAGCATTATCTACTATCACCCAAGCTTGCATCTAAGGAACAAGAATAATTCAAAGGGATATATTTTGCACACTCACACAAGGGACAATGGTTGCATCACTTTGCATACACATCATAAGAGGGGAAGTTTATTTTATTCCATCTCACACATTTGCATACTTGGAGCAATCTAGATCTATCCCGCTATCATAGTGAAACTTGCACAAGGGAAACCTAGGGCATCATTACACACACATACACAAAGAACTACATGGATTCTAAGATGTAGTGTAGTGCTTGGTCATAAGATCAATCTTTGGGTGACCGTTGGGGTCAATCCGACTCCTCATTTTTCACCTTCTTTATTAGGTTTGATGTGGTTTATGGGAATGTGTAGCTAGTTAATATGCGCTTCACTTCAACTACTTAATACAACTTCAACAAAATGGTCTCACATGATAGCCATAGATTTTTTGTATTTTTCCTCTAATTCCCAAAAAAACCGTTTAATTCCAACCTATGCCTAAATGATTCTAGACTATACATGTGCATTGGCACATACACTCTTCTACAAAATACACTTTTAAACATGGATAAAAATGTGGATGTTGTTTATGCTCAAAATGTTTTTGCAAAAATGACTAGCCTTGATGTCTTCATATGGAACATTATAATGGAAACTTAAAAGAAAATATTAGCCTTTTGAAGAGAAATTTCTACTACTTTACCAAATACAACAAACAAAAATCAAGCCTTATCACTTCACCTTTTCCATCATTCTTTTGGATTGTGCTAAACTTGGACAACGAAATTTAGTGTCGTAGAATTCCATCTTTACTACAAAAAAGAGGTTTGTGAAAAGGCTGAGCTCAGATTTTTTAACTAATGCAAATGGGTGGTGTAAAATCCAACTCAACAAGTTTTTCCAACATACATTTGACATTTACAAAAATGGGAGCTTTGGAACATAGTATGGAGATCATTCAAAGAATACTTGAAAGTGGAATATTTTTTAAATGCTATTATTGCAAATACCCTCATAGCCATGTGTACAACATATGAAAGATTACAAAAGGCATGTGAATTCTGTGAGAAAATGCCTCAACAAAATTTATTCTCATGGAATGCAATGATTGTTGCATATGAAAAATTGGTCTTTTTTGAAAAGGTCTTGGAGAATTTTAAGCAAAATTAACAAACAATTGACTGACATGATTAGTTTAATTTTACCACCATCATGTAAACTTGTGGCAAAATGGGTGCTTAAAAACGGGGCATGGAATTCCATCATAGAATAACTGAAATCAGTTTTTCATTATATATCATTGTTGTTGGCACCCTTTTATAGATGTATGCAAAATGTGGAAGCATACAAAAGACAAGAAAATTGTTTCACAAAATGCAAAAACTTAAGACGGTCTCATGAAATGCAATGATCATAGGATATACAAAAAAAATGGATGAGACTTTAAATATTTTTTACAGAAATGCCTCAGCAAGATGTTGTCTCAAAGACAGCACTCATTGTTGGATATATGAAAAATGGGATAATTAAAATGGCCTTGAAGCTTTTTGAGAAAATGCAATTGTAAGGTATAAAACCAAATATCACAACCACTTTTAGCATCCGCCTAGCTTGTGCAAGACAAATTGTTGTGAGATATGCTAAATCCAGAGTGAGAGGTAGCATGATGGATTATTCACAAAGAAAAATGCCTGAAGGAAATGGAGAAGTTTTTAAGCAATAGGTGATAAGAGAGTGTAACTAAAGGAAGTGTAAAATTCATAATTGACGGTTTTCTACTAGATAGATTTTCAATTTCCTCACTCCTGATTGTTGTGAAAAAATCAACAATACTAGAGAACACTCAAACAAGGAAGACATACTTTAATCCATAAATTGATACTTTACTATATAACTCATGTCTCCATGAAGTTGGAACCTTTCAACTTGTATATCCAAAAAAGAAAAAAAAATAAACATTTACATATTTCCATTAAAAATAATTAAACATTCACTTCCATTCCAACATACTTTATAACTCATATACAATTGCTAATTAGACTGAAGGCATTGTGGAAGTTTGAATGAGAAACCAAATGGTGAAAATGTCAAGCAATATCAGTGGTTAGATCATAACAATATCCCTAGGAAATGATTCACAGACCAAGGCATCCTTTCCAGCCGCGAGAGTAGGATCGGTATTAGCCTCCTTTCAGTAGGGAATCGACGAGATACAGTTCCAAAGAAGGGGCTTATAGCTGTCGTTTCTCGGAGAGTCAAAATTGATATCCAGATATCCAATTCCATTTTCCATCACAACTTTACCACTTGAAAATGGAAACAGTCATCGTACATCATGCCCAACACAATGCCGCCACCGCAGCTTCGATGTCCATCTTTAATTTGTATTTCGCCTGTAAGATTCCAGGTGCCAGTTTATATTCCTTAACTTTTTTTCCAGATCTATACGGTTCCATTTGTCTTGGAATTGGTCGTCTGTAAGAAGTGGCAAGCCCTTGTCTAGCTTGATCAGGTCTCACATGGCCCAGGCATTTTCCCTTGACAAATGTCTGCCATATGAATCTTGCTTTGACATTTGTTTGTTTTGTTTTGTTTTGTTTATTTATTACGAAGAATCATTACATTTTATATTTTCAAGTTCAGAGGAAGGGAACACCACATACACAAGGTACATATTGCCTTTGTACAACTGGAGCCTAGGTTTCATACTGTCTTCGTACAACTGACGCACATTTAGGGATATAGGTCAGACTACTCTTAACAGCATGACTCCGGTCAGATTACTCCTCACACTTGGACATGTCAAATGGAGTTTGAACCTTAGTCTTCCTCTTAGAAAATACCCTCAGCTTAAATATTTTTTAAATCTATCCTTTGGAAAATTTGAGCCTGTCACAGCGCATCCAAGAGCTTTGAAACCGCCAATGAAGTGCTGTTAAAAAATTGGGTGTAGGAAAAATTCAAAATACATTCATTGCTTGACAAGGGAGAAGTCTAAATTGTTACTAAAAATGTCAAAGGAAAGGTTAAAATAAAAAAATACCCGTCAACAATATTACTAGGGCATTGTTAAAGCAATTTAAAAATCCCACAAGCTTTGTTTGATTGCCACCACCAACTGGGAATATATGATTAGATATACTTCATAATCATCCATCTCTAAAAGAAACATTTCCCGACTTATTGTATTATGTTTAATGATATTTTCTTCTTTTATATTTACTTTAATATGAATTTTTACATGCAATTTCATTTAAAGTGCAAAAAAAATACCACCAAGTTATTTAATTTTCATCCATGTCTCCATATTGATGCAAAATTAATTCTATCGATATTAAATGATGGCTATTGTATTGCATGGGTAACATTTTTGAGCCTCTTCCTCTCCCTCTTTACCTCTTAAATAATTTTAATTTGATGTGTCTAGTCTTCTCTATTATAGGGATTAAGTAAATATTGAAATAAATAAATGATCAATTCTATATTATGTAACAACACTGAATATAAAAAAGTAAGTATAGATTTGACCCAATAAAAATAAGCTAGAAAGTATAAAACCCTAGTTGCACATGAAGGGATATAAAGACTTAGCCGATTTGTAAAAATCCCAAAGGTATGCCGAACTGGAAAACTGCTGGAACATGAACTCAGAGTGTAATAATCAGACCAATAAAAATGTAGGAGTGTTGGAAGTTCCTAGAATAGGGTGCATATGGAGGGTTAGGGGTACCTCGGGCGTCAGAGACCTATTTTGTGTGCCTGTGACTGCTCAGAAGTTGTAGAACTCAGTTTTATAGGCTTGTAAGAAGTTCATTGCTTGTTGCCTTTGATCACCTATATGTCATTGCACCTTTCTTGAAACATGAAATTAGAAAGAATCACCTTCAAAACCCTCAAACCACATCAAATCCTAAAAATAAAGATTCAAAATGAGGGGTCAGACTGTCCTCGGATGTCAACAAAGTGAAATTACAACCAAGTTTTGCACTACATCTCAGACCCAATGTAGTTCTATGTGTATGTGTCAGAATGATGCCCTAGGTGGCTTTCATGCATTTCACACTTGATAACAATAAATATATATATGTAAAATATGTAAATAGATGTGTGCATGCAACAATGAAATTTCCCTCCTATGAAGTGTATGCAGAAACGAAAGTCCCTTGTCCTTTGTGTGGAGCTAGTTGGATACTAATACTCCTAGAATGCTCTTGGAAGCAACCTTAGGTGGTGATAGATAATGCTTAGTGCTTGGTCCTTTATTATAATCACAGATCTTTGAATTTATATGATTCCCTTGTTTGAATTTCGTAATTAACCACTAAAAGAATGACTAGTAAAAAACAAGATGCCCAAATGGTAGAAAAGACCCAAAAGATGAGAGCCAAATACAATGAGGTCAGGGGTGCCCAAATGGTACAAGGGCATCTTGCACTGGCATCCTGCCTAGGTGCTGGTGTCCAGAATGAGAAATTTCAAAGTATGAAAATACATACCGGGCAAGGAGTGTTAGACAAAAAGAGGAAACTGAAAGAAAGTAAATATGGCCAAAGGCAATGGTTAATAAGTACTCTTCTTGCTTAGGAATCATATGAATAGTGGTATGTGATCAGGAATAGATAGATACGCAAAGTGCGTGATGTAGTGTCTACATTTGCCCCGACTTTATGTTTTTGAGAAAATTCTCAATAACATAAAGTAGATAAGAGATGCATACTTGATAACCATGTAGATTGATGGTGAAAAGCATGTTGAGAGATACAAGAAAAAGCATGGAGTGATAAAAATGTGAAGTGTTGAAGCTAAATAAGAGGAAGCAAAAAATGATGATGATGAGCCTAGGGTGAGAGCGTATGTGTAAATGCTGTACTTGGACCTATTTTTGATGTCAATTGATGTGTGATGTTGTGTGATTGATGTGACTACTACTTCCCATAAGGAAGAACATGTAAAAGAGAAGAATGAATCAAGTAGTCAAATGTTAGTATATATCTTCAAAACATATAAAAAGTGTGTAAAAGTATGTAAAAAATGAAAAAGGAACATGTGCACCTGATTTGTGAAGAGTGAAAGAGATAGAAAGGATATTGAAAGATGTTGTAGAAGACTGAGATTTTTGGGAGATCTCATGCCAGTTGCATTGAATGTAAGTTTTTTGGGCAATCTCACACCAAGAACGGATGAAGTGTAGGGATAAAACTCTAGTGTCATCCCCAAACCTTGAACTACTTCCTGATATGTAAACACCACTAGAAATGGTGTGTAAAATTATGATTCGGTTCCTATCTAATGCGAATTTAGAAAATGAAGCGTAGTGCAGGCATGCCAAGTGTTGAAGGATTGTTTGTCCTATAAAACACACTGTCTAAACTATTGAAAAATGTGTTGAACTAGAAAATGATGTGTAAGTACCCCATCATCATTGGCATCTAGGAAGGGTTAGGAGTGCCCAAGATCTACTGTCCAGGTCTAGGTACTAGTTTATATGTTGTGTTGAGGACCCAAGTCAGGATCTAGGACGTTGGTGAGACTGAATAATGTGTTGACTGTGAACTAATATGTATTGAACTATGATTGTAGACTACTATATGGGGTGACTAATTTACCCAATGATTCCCCCCTCCTTTCATTTGAATGTGACATCACCAAGAGTATATGGTCCAAAGGAGGAATGAACATTGTGCTAAAACTGAAGCACTGCAAAGGGGAGAGAGTGTGCTTGGTAGTGTTGGTGCTCGTTTTGATCTCACACCATTTGCCCTAATTTTCCTTTGATTTACGTGTTATGAAATGTTTTATCTCTCGATTTGGATATTATGAAGCTTTTACCTCCATTTGGATGCCTTGAATTGTTTTTAGAATCCATTTTCATGCCCTTTTTTAAAGAAGTCTCTGCGTTTTCCCTGTTTTTACCCTAATTTCTTCAAAATCCGCGGCCTCTATCATTTTTTCCTATTTTACCCCGACCATGGAAGCTCGAGAATGATCAATTTATATTTTTATGCCTTTGTAAATCTAAATCCATGGTCGAAAGATGTTTGGAATCATGTTTCACTTGGTTTTGTTTCAAAAAAAATCATCCTTAGCAAAAAATCAGATTCTGTGCATAAATAGTGAATTTCTATGTTTTTGACGGTCTGATGGGCATTTTTTCCTTTCAAATTATTCCTTAGCATTCAGAAGTCATGTGGATTCTTTTGGTTGGTTCGGGGATGGCAGGAAAATGTTTTAACTTGTCGCTTTCTGCTTTTTGGCAAAAACGCAATTTTTTTCCCGTAGCTCCACTCAATACTGATTGGTTCTTTCAGTACTTACTTGGATTCTTCTAATTAGATGAGGTGTGGTGGGTTTGTTTTATGAACATGTTCTCTTTGGCTTCTTTAGAAAAAAATTTGAACTCGCCTCATGGCCACGCCAAGCTCTGATTACAGCAAAATTTAAGTGGCAGGGAAGAATTCACATTTTTTTGCCCTGAAGGTGTATACGTGTTCATTTTTGATTTGATGTGGCCTGGTGGGTCTTTTTGGTGAAAATTTTCACTTTGGTCACATATGTAAAAAATATCAAATTTTCCCCGCGGCCTCGATAGCATCTAATTGGTTATTCAACATATATGATGTGGCAAGGAAAAAGTCTTACTTTGACCCCGCAGAAGGACATGTGGCAAAGTTAAAAGTGGAGATGCGGGCCTTCAGAAGCAAGTTAGATTTCTTTCCCCTTGCTTAAAATATTAAAATCATCAAAATGGTCCATGGTCCCGATAGAGAATAGTCAAAAAATTTCTTCAGTCAATGGCAGAGGTACGAACTTTCAGGCGAAATTTGGGAAAAATTTCTTTTGTGGAGAAAGGAGTTAAAAGTGTAAAAGGAAGCATGGTTCTGGTCGGACCCACATCAAAATCTAGAAGAAGAAAGGCAGAGCTGTAGGGAAAACTTGGAAAATTTACCATTTTCTAAAAAGAGGTGAAATAGTAGAATTTAGCCACGGTTCCTTTGGGACCCACATTGGGGCATGTGTCAAGCCAATTTTTCAAAGGCGGAGGGGCAGAGCAAATTGAGAATTTTTTAATATTTTCCAAAAAGGTGTAAACACTTAAAAATAACCCCCGGGCCCATCTTAACTTGGATCTCCCACGTGGATGGTCCAAATTCAAAAGAAATATCGATGGCAACTGTGCGTCTGTATCTAATTTTTTGCCATTTTTCTCCAAAGCTCATGGGGATGCATATTCTTATGGTTTTTTATCATTTCTTAAAGTCTCCTACATGCCAAATGAAGAGGAACATTAATTTGATATCTTGGTTTGGTGGAAAAAAATTTAAAAACATGTTTTTCCATTAAAATGTGATTTTACCATTGGCTTCGATCTGATTTTCCAGTTTTCCCTTCCTTGGCACATAAAGAACTAAATTTGATAGATTAAAGGAGGGAGTATTTGGCGTGTGAGATGAAGAATGACTTACTAGGTGAGGAATTGAATGCTGGAAATATTTGGAGAGATTTACCCTATGCATACCCAACAACCTTTTTTCAAATCCAATTCTAGGAGGCACGATCAAGGTCTTAACATGAAATGTTGCTTTGAATGTTTATGGTTTTAGGCGAAAAAATATATTGTAAATGAAGTATTATATATTGAACGAATTTATCATGTAAATGGTTGGAGTTTTAGAGGTCGAGATTGATTTTCCTAAGAGAAAAGCTAGATAGAACCCGTCCTTCTGAGAAATCATCTAAATAAACCTATTTATCTCCTTTGTGTTAAATTTGATCATGTCAAGGTGGTTGCGAGTGTATAGTCATTGAAAAGCACTGAGATTGTTCTAGAAACTTTCCCCTACTGATAAATTTAATCAAACTTGAGTTAATCTGCGTTATTTTTGGGTAAAATTTGTTTTTTCTTAATTTCTAAATGTATGCAAGTAGTTTTCTTGTTCCCATTATAATCTTACATTGAAATCTTTGTGAATCACACAAGATCTTATCCTTGTGATAGTTTAGTGTCATTTACAATTTCATTTATTAGAAGAACTTTCATTTTATAGTGAAATAAACAAATTTAAATTCACTGTCACTCCTAGCATGACTATAAGATCATTTGTTATCTTTTGAGGATATCTTATGCATGATGAAATAGAGGTTGATAATGTTTAGTTACGTTTTCCAATTTGAGCCTTCATTTTGGATCCTTGAAGTTTATGTGAAAAGTGCTAAGTTGGTCCTCTAATGAAGCACATATTCTTATTAAAGGAACATCCTAGCTATCCCGAAGTATTTTGTTGTTTAAGCTCTCAATTTTTGTAAACGTTCTCAAGGATTTGGTGAATCAAGTACATATCTGCCTCACGTCCAACCAAAAATTCATTTAAAAACAACCACTCATACTCATACTACCCCTATTTGTCCTGTGTGTGTACAACTGCATAATCCCTATTACTAAAACATACAAAAGCAATCAGCTTTTCATCTACTTTAGTAGCCTAAACCTTGCTTAAAAAATGTCTCCATTATCTAGGGTGACAACTCGTGAGAGTTAGATTTTTTTGTATTGATCATGTTTTCTTCAAGATCTTCTCAATAACTTTGCAACGAAGGACATCTCCATCCTCTTCACAAATAGCAAGCTACAAAAGGGTCCTCTTACCCTGGTTCAAAGGCACAACCATAAAGCATTGAGGATAGATAAAATTATCTTAAGGGTGGTACCCATTTCTCCACATCTGAGTGACAAAGAGCAAGTTGCATTCCTTCCTCGGCTACAAAAAAACACACAATGTGATCTTCTTGCCTCTAAGTTTTTTGTCAAAACCATGATGTTGCTCAGCCTTCTGAGGGAGAAAACATCTGGATACCAACACCGATTAGCAATGTTGCTGAGGACATATTTTTTACAATTCATATTTAGACCCTGGTAAACACTTTGTATATTCTCTAAGTGCTAATAATTTTTTTCAAACATCATCTTATGTTTGGGCTTGTAAGAAGTATTCAAAGTTGCAAGTGTTGTGTGTAATTATTTCAGTTTCTACACCTAGTGCACTAGCTTTCATTGATAAATCTAGGTAAAGAAAAGTCAGATAATTCCATTTCTAGTTTCTAGTATTTATAGACATTAGACAGATCGTATTTCAGTGCATTTGCACAACTAAGGTTGAATTCCTTTGTGGTTTCTCCTTGTTGATCCGATTCTTAATGAGTACCAGTGTCTTAACCTCTGTCAAGTGAGATTTGTTACTAATCTTTGTAGAGCTGGAAGGAAGAAAATATTTGTTTTCTAGGGATCATACTAGGATATTATTTCCAGAGCTAGGAAAAAAAAAGTTAGAAGGAAAAAAATCCTTGAGAGTTGTTGGAGATCAGTAGTCAAGAAAAGAGATCTCCATTAATGAAAGTGATTGGTCTATCATTGAATCTTTCCATTGAAGTGCTTCTGAATCAGGTAACCTCTTCATGGAATTGAATTCTCTAACTGGAGAGGGGCCTTCATTTGAATTTGAAAAGTTTTCTTCTCATTTTTCTCCTTTCTTTTCAAAAGTTGATGGGATATCCATTTTGAAAGTTATAATCCTATGTTTCAAAGACCCCTTGCCCCTTATCAATTTGTTTCTCCTCTAGGGTCGCCTCCTCAAAATAACATGGCCAAGCCCCCACCCATACCTCCATTTTTTGTAAATACTTTTGGTCCTATAAATTTTAGAGGGATGGCTGGTTATCCAAATGCAGTTCCTTGCAATGTGGGAAATAAATTACCAAAGTTCCAAGGAAACAATGGTATAACTGGTGATAAAAATTTAAAGCTTTTTATCAATATGAAATACTTTATGTATATATTAAATTGTTTATCTTTACTTTGGAAGAGGATGCAACAGACTGGTATACAGATTTTCTATATAATTCCATTGATTCTTGGACAAAGATGAACAATGCATTTAGATATCAGTATGGTGATAGAACTGACCCTAGGTTTCTTCTATCATAATTTATAAACATCAAGAATACTCGTAATGAGTTAGTACATTACTTCAACACAAGGTTTAATAAGACCTTGAGGAGATTTCTTGTTAGCTTCATGTGATGAATCATGTCTGATCAAATATTCATATGCATTTTATAAAAAAAATTGCTTAATACTTGAGGGACAAAAACCATACTAATTTGAGGCAGTCCTTCATCATGGCTCTACAAATTGAGAACAACATCAAGGCAATTGGAAAGACCCAAAAAACAGAGGGTGTAAAAATAATTAACCTGGAAAATCCTCAAACAAGTAAGGCTACTGATTTGGAGGAAGATGTGAAAACTTTGGCAGGGGCTATCCAAGAAATATCATAAAAATTATCCTAGGTAGAAACAGGAATTAGGTAGAGTTCACATGGTCAACACAAGCAACAAGGCCAAGACATGTTTACAAATCATCATAGAAATGATCAGATATCTGATGAAGGAGGCAAGGGACCAATTGGATTTGGGAATAAAAATTTCCTAGCCAGTGAAAATAGAATGGTACCTGATCCTTTCACTACCAGAGTTGTTGTTGTGGTGGAGACAGATGTCATTGATTTGTGTGATAAATGTTTCATTCCCCATGGTCCATGTAAGGAAGATCATTAAGAAGAAGAAGAACCTAATGATGATAACATTGATGATGATGCATGCATGGTGGATTCCTCTACGAGTTCACAGCAAGGAGCAACCTCAACTAAACTGATCAGTGCCAGAACTACTAAATATTTCTAGGATTGCATTCACCAGGTATTACCTCTTCCTCCCACTCATACTTCTGAAATTGATATGGTGCAATCTTTTGAATTTCCTAATAATGATTTTGAATACTTAAGGGCACTAATTATTGAGAAGTATGATGGAGGGATCCCCTCTGAGGAGGATAGGTATTTGTTAATGAATGTTGTGGTTGGCCATGAAAAAGAATATAACACCATAAGAATGGTTTCCAAAGGGGTAGGGCCTCAGGACAAACCAGACTTCCTATGCTTACTAGTATCCATAAGGAAACCCCTAAAACAAGATACATCTAGGAAAGGTTTGGTCACCCAAGATAAAACTTGTGTTCCTCTCCATGCTTAGACTATAAAAAAGCCTATTGCATCTAATGAGTTTTTTAATCTCCCTTCCAATGTTGCCTTGCCCAAGTATGTTCCATATGACATAGCCCAAATGTTGAGTCAAATAAGGAATTATGTTCCTATTGTTGAATTTCTTATAATCCATGAGCATAGGAATAGAGAATTCGAATATTTGGGATTTAAATAAGAAAAGGTCACCCAAGGTAGAAATGTAAATAATGTTGATACTCTCCTACCATTTCAGAGTTGAAAAAACCCCAAGTACTGGAAAAACTAGGTGAGCTACCTGAAGTATATATGGGAACATCCTTGGTTGAGTCTCAGCTTAAGGTGGATCAATTTTTTACTACTTTTATTGATAAGGATAAGCTGTTACACAATTGTATGTTTGATTCCGGAGCATCATGAAATGTTATGCCTCTTGAGGTTATCAATGAGTTGGATCTCAAAGTATCAGCTACTTATGGGATGTATAATTCCATGGATTGCCAGGGAGGTGCTAGTGGTTGGATGTGTCAAGGGTCTAATAGTGCAACTTGCAGCTTATCTAAGTAAGAACCTAAAACTTGATGTTGTTATTATGGATTTCCCTGCCAAATGGGGGTATTCTATTGTCTAGAAAATGGGCTGAAAATGTTGGTGGGAGTGTTCAAATTGATATGTTCTATGCCACCATCCCGATTGAAGGCAGCCTTCTCAAGTTACATGGTGAAAAGAAAACGTTATATCTTATTGAGGACCCCAAAAATGCTTCTTATGAAATATTACATGCAGATATTGATATTGATAAGTCTGTGAGCTATGTTGTTTTCAAGGAATATGAAATTGGTCATTGCAGATATCATGAGTAGGATTATTTTCCTAAGACTTTGATTTTTGATACATCCTAGGAAAGATGTTAAAAAAATTGACCCATGCACAAAGGATAAGCATGAATAAATGTGGTGAGATAGTGAATTGGATGGAAAAGAGAGGCGATCATATGACAAGTTGTTAAAAAGACATCAGAACTGCTTAGCATGGTCATATCCAGAATGGAAGGAAATTGAAGTTTTTCCTTCATTATTTTCTTTGAATAATCATGCTCTCCATTGTATAGTGTATAGTTCTTTTTTCTTCCCTATGCTTTTGTTTTTTGTTCATTTTGGTCCTTATTGACTTGGTTTTTGCCTAGTTTCTCGGTTTGGTTTTTAGAGGATGGTTGTGGTTGTTCCACTATGCTAGCTTATTCTTTGACTCTATTTCCCAATGGTCTATTCTTGGAATATTCTTGTCTGTTATTTGTTCTTGTGGCACTCGCAGGGAGTGTCCATCCTCGAGTCAGAGCCGGTGTATGTGCTCATTTTGATCTTGCACCATTTGTCCTGATTTTCATTTGACTTGCCCTGAGTTATGAAATGTTTTATCTCTCGATGTGGTTCTCCAGAAGATTTTACCTCCATTTGAATGCCTCGAATTGTTTTCAGAATCCATTATCATGCCCTTTTTCTATAAAGTCTCCAAGTTTCCTTGTTTTTTTCCCTAATTTCTTCAAAATCTATGGGTACGTGCCACTTTTTTCCTATTTTCCCCCAACCATGGAAGCTCGAGAATGATCAATTTATATTTGTACACCTTTGAAAATCCAAATCCATGGTCGAAAGATGCTTGGAACCATGTTTCACTTGGATTTATTTCAAAAAAAATTCATCCGTAGTGAAAAATTTGATTCTGGGCATGAATGGTGAATTTTTGTATTTTTTACAGTTTGATGGGAATCTATTTCCTATTGAATTATTCCTCAGCATTTGGTAGTCATGTGGCTTCTTTTGGTTGGTTAGGGGATGGCAGGAAAATGTTTTAACTTGTCATTTTATGCTTTTTTGGCAAAAAAGGAAATTTTGGTCCCGTAGCTCCGCTCAATTCTGATTGGTTCTTTTGGTACTTACATGGCTTCTCTAATTGGATTAGGTGTGGTGGGTTTGTTTTATGAACTTGTTATTTTTAACTACTTGTGTAAAAAAATTGAACTCGCTCTGTGGCCCCCACCAAGATCTAATTAAAAAAATAATTGAGTGGCCGGGAAGATTTCTTATTTTTTTCCCCGAAGGTGTATACGTGTTCATTTTTGATTTCATGCTCAGCTTGGTAGGTCTTTTTGGTGAAATTTTCCACTCTAGTCACATTTGTAAAAAATATCAAATTGGCCCCATGACTCAGATAGCATCAAATTAGTTATTCAACAAATATGAAGTGGCAGGGAAAAATTCTTACTTTGATCCCACAAAAGGACACGTGGAAAAGTTAAAAGCAAAGATGTAGACCTTCGGAAGAAAGTTGGATTTTTTGCCCCTTATTCTTTAATATATTAAAATCATCAAAATGACCCATGGGCCTGACAGAGAATAGTCAAAAAAATTCTCTAGTCAACGGCGGAGGAGCAGATTTTTGGGGGAAATTTGCAAGCCTGATAGAAGAAAGATCAAAGCTTGCTCCAGTCAATGGTTGAGGTACGGACCTTTGGAGGGAAAGTGGGAAGTTTTCCCTTTGTGGGAAAAGGATTTAAAAGTGAAAAAGAAGAAGTGGTTTTGTTGGGACCCACATCAGAAACTAGAACCAGAAGGGCGGAGCTATGGGGAAAACTTGGAAAATTTTCCCTTTTCCAAAAAAGAGATGAAATAGCATAATTTAGCCATAGTTCCTTTTGGACACACATTGGGGCACATGTCAAGCCCATTTTTCAAAGGCAAAGGGGGTGAAGAAAATTGAGAAATTATGCATCTTTTCCAAAAATGTATAAAAAGTAAAAAAGAACCCTCAGGCCCATCTTAACTCAGATATCCCACATGGACAGTCCAAATTCAAAGAAAGATCGATGGTAACTGTACATCTGTATCTGATTTTCCACCATTTTTCTCCAAAGATCATGGGGATGCGTATTATTATGGGTTTTAATCATTTATTGGAGTCTCCCACACACCAAATGAAGAGGAAAATTAATTTAATATCTTGGTTTTGTGGGGAAAAATATGAAAATGTATTTTTCCATTAAGATATGATCTAACCATTGGCTTCGATCTAATTTTACAATTTTTCCTTCCTTGGCAAGAAAAAAAGTAGATTTGACAGATTGAAGGAGAGAGTAGTTGGCATGCGAGATGAAGAATGACTTACCAGGTGAAGAATTGAATGCTCGAAATAGTTTGAGACATTTTCCTTCTGCACACCTGACAACCTTTATGGAAATCTAATTCTTGGTGTCAAGGTCAAGGTCTTAACACACAATGGTGCTTTGAATGTTTCTCGTTTTGGGATGAAAATTGCATTGTAAATATTATAAATTGCATGAATTTTTCATGTAAATGGTTGGAGTGTTAGAGGTTGGGACTAATTTTTCTAAAGGAGAAGCTTAATAGAACCCGTCCTTCTGAGAAACCATCTGAAGAAACCTGTTTATCTCCTTTGTGTTAAATTTGATCATGTTAAGGTGGTTACGAGTGTACAGCCATTGAAAAGCTCTAAGATTGTTCTAGAAACTTTCCCCTACTAATAAATTTAATCAAACTTGAGTTAATTTGCGTTATTTTTGGGCAAAATTTGTGTTTGCTTCATTTATGAATGGCTGCAAGTAGTTTTCTTGTTCCCATTGCAATCTTACATTGAAATCTTTTTGAATCACACAAGCTCTTATGCTTGTGATAGTTTGGTGGCATTTTCAATTTCATTTATCAGAAGGTCTTTCATTTGATAGTGAAATAAATAAATTTAAAATCACTGTGACTCCTAGCATGACTATAAGATTGTTTGTTAGCCTTTGATGGTATTTTAGGCATGGTTAAACTGATGTTGATAATGTTTAGTTAAGATTTCCAATTTGATCCTTCATTTTGGATCCTTGAAGTTTGTGTTAAAAGTGCTAATCTAGTCCTCCTTTGAAGCACATATTCTTATTTAAGGAACATCCTAGCTATCATGAAGCATTTATTTGTTTAAGCTCTCCATTTTTGTCAAAGTTCTCAAGGATCTGGTGAATCAAGATCATATTTGCCTCACATCCCACCAAAAATTCATTTAAAAGTAACCAATCGTACCCATAATACCCATGTTTGTCATGTGTGTGTACAACTGCATAATCCCTGTTACTAAAACATACATAAGCAATCAGGTTTTCATTGTCTTTAGTAGCCTAAACCTTTCTTAGAAAATATTTCCATTATCTAGGATGACAACTCGTGAGAGTTAGATTTTCTTGTATTGATCATGTTTTCTTCAAGGTATTCTCAATAACTCTGCTACGAAGGACATCTTCATCTCCTACACAAACAACAGGCTACAGAAAGGGTTCTCTCCTCACCATGGTTCAAAGGCACAACCATAAAGTAGTGAGGATAGATCAAATTCTCTTAAGGGTGATGCCTATTTCTCCACATCTTAAGTGACAAAAAGCAAGCTACATTCCTTCCCTGGATACAAAATGAAACACAACATGCTCTTCTTGCCTCTAAGATTTCTGTCAAAACCATGATGATGCTCAGCCTTTTGATGGAGAAAAAATTTGGTTACCAACACCGATTGGCACCTTTACCAAGGACATATTTGTTACTGTTCATATTCTGACCCTGGTAAACACTTCTGTATATGCTCTAAGTGCTAATATTTTTTTTCAAGCATCATCTTGTGTTCAAGCTTGTAAGAAGTATTCAATGTTGCAAGTGTTGTGTGTAATTATTTCAGTTTCTATACCTAGTGCACTAGCTTTCATTGATAAATCTGGGTAAAGAAAAGTCAGATCATTTCATTTCTAGTTTCTATTATTTATAAACATTTGACAGATCATATTTTAGTGCATTTGCATAGCTAAGGTTGAATTCCTTAGTGGTGACTCCATGTTGATCTGATTCTTAATGAGTACTAGTGTCTTAACCTCTGTCAAGTGACATTTGTTATTAATATTTGTAGAGCTGGAAGGAAGAAGATCTTTCTTTTCTAGGGATCCTGCTAGAAAATTATTTCCAGAGCTAGGAAAAACAAAGTTAGATGGAAGAAAATCATAGAGAGTTGTTGGAGATTAGTAGACAAGAAAAGGGATCTCCATTGATAAAAGTGATCATCCTATTATTGAAGATTTCCATTGAAGTGATTCAAAATTAGGTAACCTCTTCATGGAATTGAATTCTCCAACTTGAGAGGGGTCTTCATTTTAATTTGAAAAATTTTCTTGTCATTCTGCCCCTTTCTTTTCATAATTTGATGGGGGTTTTCAAGAAACAAGGCCTTTAGGGGATATCCATTTTGAAAGTTATACTAATGTGTTTCAAAGACCCCCTGCCCCTTATCAATTTTTTTCTCCTCCAGGGTCACGTCCTTAAAATAACATGGCCCAGCCCCCACCCAAACCTCCATTTGTTGTAAATACTTTTGGTCCTATAAAGTTTAGAGGGATGGCTGGTTATCCAAATGCAGTTCCCCAGGATGTGAGAAATAGATTACCAAATTTCCAAGGAAACAACGCTATAACTGGTGATCAACATCTAAATATTTTTATCAATATGATGGCAGAATTTGAGATTGAACATGAACATGTATATATCAAATTATTTATCCATACTTTGGAAGAGGATGCAAGGGAATGGTATAAAGACTTTCCAGATAATTACATTGATTCTTGGACAGAGATGAAAAAAGTATTTAGATTGTAGTATAGTGATAGAACTAAACCTAGGTTTCTTTTGACAAAATTTGAAAACATCAAAAAAAATCCTAATGAGTCAGTACATGATTTCAACACAAGTTTTAATAAGACCTTGAGAATATTTCCTATTAGGATAAGGCTATGTGATGAATCATGTTTGATCAAATATTCAGATGCATTTGATAAAAAGGTTTCTTACTATTTGAGGGACAAAAACCCTACTAATTTGAGGCAGGCCTTCACCATGGCTCTACAAATAGAGAACAACATCAAGGCAATTGGAAAGCCTCCAAAAAGGGAAGGTGTAAAACTAATTAACCCAGAAAAACCTTAAATAAGAAAAGTTGCTGATTTGGAAGAAGTTGTGAAGAATTTGGCAGGGGCTATCAAAGAAATTTCCTACAAACTAGCACGGGCTGAAAAGGGGATTGGGCAGAGCTCAGAAGGTCAACACAAGCAGCGAGGCCAATACAGGTTCACAATTAACCAAAGATATGATGATAGAGGCAAGGGACCTGTTGGATTTGGAAATAGGCAAATCCAAGGCAGGGAAAATAGAATGGTGCCTGATCCTTTGGCTTTATGATTTGATGTTGTTGAGGAGACAGATGTCATTGATTGGTGTGACAAATGTTTCATGCCCCATGCTCCGTGTAAGGAAGATCAACAAGAATAAGAAGAAACTTATGACGAAAATGATGATGATGTATGCATGATGGGTTGTTCAACAAGCTCACAACAAGGGGCAACTTCAACTGAAGTGATAAGTGCCCAGACTGCTGCCACTTTTTGGGACTGCATTTATAGGGTACCTATTTTTCCTCCCTCTCATACTTTAGAAGTAGATATTGTACAAGATTTTTAATTTCCCAATAATGACTTTGAATATTTAAGGGCTTTAATGATAAAGAAGTATGATGGAGGAATCCCATCTAAGGAAGATAGACAGTTACTGATGAATGTTGTTGTTGCTCAAGAGAAGGAATATAACACAAGAAGTAAGGATTTCAAAGGGACTAGGCCTAAAGCCAAACCAAAATCTCCCTTACTTTCAAACATTATAAAAGAGGCCCCTAAGAAGGATGCATATGCTAAAATCCATGCAATTCCAAACAAAATTTTTACCCCTCCTCATGCCCAAGCTATCAAAAATATTGTACCACCAAGTGAGTGTGTTAGCTTTCCTTCCAATACTACCTTTCCATCCAATGTTTACTTACCAAAGAATGTCCCATATGACATTGCTCAAGTTTTAATTCAAGTCAAAGTTTCTGTTCCAATTGTTGAGTTACTTAGGATTCCTAAGAACAAGAAAAGATCATTTTAATACTTGGGATTGAAAGAAGGGAAGATTTCCCCAGGAAAAAACATAAACATTGTGGAGACTCCACCATCCATAGAGGAATTAAAGGTGCCACCAGCATTAGAAGAGCTATATGAACCACCTGATGTTTATTTGGGAACATCCTTGGTAGATTCTCAACTGAATGTGGACCCATTATTCAGTACCCTGAGATTAAGTTGATAGATTACTATAACTAAATGTTTGATTCAAGGGCATCATATAATGTTATGCCTCTGGAAGTTATGAATGAACTAAATATCAAAGTAGCAGCTTCATATGGGAAGTACACTACTATGGATACAAGAGAGGTGTCCAGTGTTGGTGTGTGTGAAGCATCTGGTGGTGCAACTTATAGCCTATCCAAGCAAGAATTTGAAGCTTGATGTAGTTATTATTGACTACCTAGCCAAGTCGGGTATGCTATTATCTTGAAGGTGGGATGCAAGTTTTGGTGGGAGTGTTTGAATGGATATGTCCTATGCCACCATCCCAGTTTAGGGTAGCCTTGTCAAGTTTTATAGGGAAAAGAAGATGTTGCACGTTATTGAAGATCCCAACAATGCATCCTATGAAGTATTGTACACAATTTTTGATGCTAATAATTTTGTAGGATTTGTTGATGGAAAGGAGCACCAGATTGAAGAATGTAAGTGTCTTGAACAAGTGAGATCTCCTTGGACTCTATTGTTTGATGGAGCTTGCTCCAAGTTTGGGAATGGTGCTAGTGTTGTTTATTTTCTCCAGGTCAGGAAAAATTTGTTTTTTCCATCAAACTCAACTTTGAGTGCACTAACAACACTGTTGAGTATGAGGCACTGTTGTTGGGTTTAAGAATTGTTTGGAAATATGGTTTCAAAGACATCATTGTCAAATGGGACTCAGAGTTAATTGTAAAACAAGTCAGAAAATTGTATGCCACAAAGAATCGATGAATGAAACAATACAAGCATGTAGTTTGGGATTTCATTGAGATGTTTGATTCATTCAACATTGTGCATCATGATAGGAGGTTCAATGACTTGGCAGAAAAGCTTACAGTGTTGAGGTATCTTTTTGAAAATTCTGTAATATCCCCATATTGTGAATATGATGTTGAGGTGTTAACAAGGCCATCTATACTTGATAATTTTAAGCATTGACAGGTTTTTGATAATGATGCTAAGATTAGAATATTTATGTAGAACAAGGGAGATTTTATTGATCAAAGTATTTATTTGGAGCCAATGGTGTGTATAGAAGAAGGGAAATATACCTTGTTTTGCAAGGGCATCATCCAGCTAAAGCCTAATACCATTCCTAGAGGGTTGGTTGCTCTTCAGTCCAATTTTGATAATGTTGATTGCATTGTTAATATATGCATGGAAGCCTCGAGGGATAATGAGGAGAATGACCTTGGCACAAAGGAGAAACCAAGGAAAATTTGGTTAGGCAGCAATCTCAGCAAGGAGGAGAAGCAGTCATACATCCAATTGTTGAAAAAGTATCAAAGTTGCATGGCATGGACCTATTTTGAACTAAAAGCATACAGAGAAGACCTGTTTCAACATGAGATTCCCTTGGAGTCTAATGCAAAACCATTCAAGAAGAAAAAAAGGCCAATCAATCTACTCTTATCTTTTAAAATGCAAGAGGAACTGAAGAAGCTAAGAGATGGAGGGATTATTCAGCCCACATTTTATTCTTCTTGGGTTGTAAACCTAGTACCAGTAAGAACTTGAAGAATGGTGATATCAGGCTGATGTGTAAATTTCAGGAATCTAAACAGAGCATCAATGAAAGATAATTATCCTTTACCAAATATGGAAAACATGCTGCAATTAGTGACTGGTTCTGAATTGCTCTCTGCCCTAGATGATTTCACTGGTTATAACCAGGTTGTGGTGAAGGAATCAGAAAGGATCAAGACAACCTTTAATAATCCTTGGGGGACGTATGTGTATGTTAGGATGACCTTTAGTTTGATGAATGTTGAAGACACCTTTCAAAGAGCAATGGATGTTGTTTTTGTCTAGCTACGTCAATGAGTTTATTGTCAGTTTATAAAGATGATGTAACTGTATTTTACAAGAAGAGAAGTGATCACTTTCTGCACTTTGAGAAGATGCTAATAAGACGAAGATAATATGGCATCTCAGTAAATTCAAAGAAGTGCCATTTTTGAGTGCAGAAGGAAAAGTTGCTTCGTCACATTGTGTCATAAGAGGGGGTGATGATTGATCCAGAAATGGGTAGAGGCCATCAACAAAGTTCCAATTCCAAGAACCAAGAAGGGAATTCAGTCTTTCTTTGGGCAGATAAACTTCATCAAGAGATTCATATCAAATTTTGTCTGAGTTGACCATTCCAATCACTTTCATGCTAAAGAAGGACCAGGTCATCAAGTGGAAAGAGACTGCCATCCAAGATTTCAATGGGATCAAGGAGGCATTAAAGCATGAACTTGTTTTAGCACCTCCATATTATAAAAGGCCCTTTCAACTGTTCTCTTTTGCTTCATAAAAAACTATTGCATTTTTCCTATTGCGGAAAGACGATGAAGGGGATGAGAGGCTGATTGCCTTTTTTAGTAAGGCATTGTAGGGGGCTAAGCTGAAGTACACTATCATGGAAGAAATAAATTTTCCTTGGTAAAAGCAAAAAAGGTATTTACGCCTTAGATTTTGATTTCTAGGATTGTTGCTTATGTTCCCCATACCATGGTGAAAGACATCTTATCAGAGATGGAAGTCTCAAGCAAAAGATGTAGATGGGTGAACAAGTTGCAAGAATATGACATGGATATCCAAACCACGAAGCTGGTGAGAGGTTTGGGCTTGGCTAGGCTTATGGCTGAGAGAAACTTGCAAACTATTGAGGTAAATGAGGTAGAAGAAGGTAGGGTAGATGTCTTTGATAAACTAATGAATTCTGAGTGGTACAAGGATGTGATTTTCTATCTTAGACATCTGAACTTCCCTGAGTATTTGAGTAAGAACCAGAAAAGGGGACCTTAAGTTGGCTTCCTAAAAATATGTCATTACTGATTATGGGTTAGCTTGGAAGAACCCTGAGAGAGTTCTCTTAAGGTGCATTACTGAAGATGAAGCCCCAAGGATAATTTCTTGATCTCCATGGAGGAGTTTGTGGGGGGCATTTTGCTGTAAGAGTCACAGCACACAAGATTCTGAGGGCTGGTTATTGGTGGCCAACTCTCTTCAAGGATACAACCTTGTTGGTTAGAAGATGTGAGAGTTACCAACGCTTCTCTAGAAGACTGAAAGCTTTAGGCTCCCTTCCTTTGCATCATGTATCAATTGAAGCTCCATTCAAGTAATGGGGAATGGATTTCATTGGTGAGATTTCAGACCCTTCAAGTGTTGGCCATAAGTGGATTCTTGTAGCCACTGATTACTTTACCAAGTGGGTGGAGGCAATCCCCACCAAAAGAGCAACACACCAAATTGTCATGGATTTTTTGTTAAACCATATCATCTGCAGGTTTGGGGTGCCAGTCAAGATTGTTTGCTAACAATGCCATGAGCTTTAGAGCTAAACCTTTGGTGGCAATGTGTAAAGAATATGGGATCAACTTGACATATTCCTCTAATTACAACCCCTAAGGAAATGGACAAGCTGAGTCCAGTAATAAAAACCTGTTGAAGATTATCAGAAGAACCTTGGAGCTGAACAAGAGAAAATGGGGTGAACAGTTGAAGTTTTTTATTTGGGATGATAGAATCATTGTTAAAAGAGCCACTGGAAAGAGTCCATTTGAGTTGGTGTATGGAACTCAGGCCTTACTTCCCCTTCATATGCAACTATCCTCATATCAGTTCATTCAACAACTGGAGGATCAAGAAGTAAGTCCTTATGATGCTCGCATTAACCAAATTGTTGAACTTGATGAAGAAAGGAGGGCATCCCACTAGAGGCATGTAAAGTTCAGAGAAAAGCTGAAGAAGTTATTTGACAAGAAGGTCACTCCCAGAGCTTTCAATGTTGGAGATATTGTGCTACTATGGGATAGCAGGCATGAAGATAAGGGCAAGCATGGTAAATTTGACTCACTATGGATGGGCCCTTACTCCATTGATATCAGGATTGGTGAACATACCTTCTTCTTGAAGGATTTGGATGGTGAATTGCTTGAGTTGCCTATAATGGTAGGCATTTGAAGCATTTCTTGGATTGATTCCCCAGAATCAAGGTGAAAATATTTTGTACAGTGTATACTTGCTTGTTTGTTTCCTATTTTTTATGTTTTTATTCTCATTCTAGTCCTTGGTGACCTGTTTTTGTTGGTTTCTCTGTTTATTTTGGGAGATGGCTCTATTTCTCTACTCTGCAAGATGACTCCATTTCCCAATGGATATTTTTACACTTGGTCTACCGTTGTTCTTGTGGCACTCACAGGGAGTTCCCATCCCTGAGTCAGAGTGAGTGTTGGTGCTCAAAATAGTCTCACCCCATTTTGCCTTTGAAATCTATTGATTTACTTTCTATATTTTCTCCCCCCCACCCCCACCCCGTGTTGTGTCCATCCTCTACTTTCTTTTTGTTACCATAATTAATTTGTTCCTGGGTCAAAGATCATGTATGGGTCCATTTGTGCTTCCTTGTTTCTCTGTCCCTCTGAAAAGGTCTATAATTTGGGTTTCCTATTCCTTGTTCATTCAAAAAATTGGGCTTTCCCATTCTTTCCATTTTCCACACTCAGGATTTGTTGCCCTCGTCACTTTTTCCCGAAATACCTGATAAAAAATGAATGGATGTAGCTCTAAAAATCATATTTGATCCTTGTAACATTTCTAAATCCTCGGTCCTTGGAAAAATTTCATCTCTGGGCTCAAATGGTCGTTTTTCTTCATTTTACGGTTTGATGAGCATTTCCCGCGGTCAAATTTGCATCTTTGCATCGACAGCGAATGTGGCCTCTTCTGGTTGGATGCATAGCTCGGTGGGGTACTTCATAATTTTATAAGTTGCCTCAACTTGAAAACTAGCCTACATGGAGGAACGATGCTCATTTGAAAGTTCACTTTTGGGTTTGGCCTTGAAGTTTCGCTGGGAGGACACGTGGAGGTTTCCGCTACTTTTCCTAGACTTAGAAAAATTCTTATGCAGCTGGTACAGTTTGGCAGGAATAGAGACATGTGGTGATTCCGTGCACTCATTCAGGGTCTTCGCTTTGGGCACCATTCTGAAATTGCACCATGAAGACACGTGGAGGCTTTCGCCAGGTCTTCCCATACTTAGTCATTTTTCAAAAGGTTTTGGGAGGTCTGGGACACGTGGAGGAACCACGCATGTTTGGGGACTGGCCCTTGAGTTTCATTTTAAAGAAGCGTCAGGAGGACACTTGGAGGCCTCCGCTCACTTTGCATTTTGCTTAGAATTTTCAACACTGCCAAAAGAGATTGCCTCGAACTCTGACACATGGCGCCTTCCGCTGAGCTTCAAGACCTTCAAACAAATTTTGCTGGGCCAGGACATGTGGTGAGCCCACGCTCATCCAAGGTCTCAAATTTTGGGGACCATCTCAAGGTGCGTCCATTGTGACATGTGGCAATTTGAAAAGTCAAAAGGGACGGGGAAGTGCAGACCATCAGGAGGCAACTTGGAATTTTTGCCTCTTATTCTTCAAAAGGGTTGAAATACAAAAAATGGCCCGCAAGCCCGATAAGGAAGGGTCAAAGCTTGCTCCAGTCAATGGCGGAGGTGTGGACCTTCAGAGGAAAACTTGGAAATTTTTCCTTTTGGGAAAAAAGAGTTAAAAGTAAAAATGGAAGCATCATTCTACTAGGACCCACATTTGGACACATGTCAGAAACATTTCTCAAGGGTGGAGCTACAGGGAAAACATTGAAAAATTTCCACTTTTTTCAAAAAGGAGTTGAAATATCATAATTTGGCCAATTCCTTTGGGACCCACCTCAGGACACGTGTCAGCCTCATTTCTTAAGGGTGGAGGTGCAGAGAAAAATGTGAATTTTTTTCCATTTTTCCAAAAGGTTGTAAAAGAAGTCAACAGAAACCCGCAAATTCTAAAATTAAATCTTCGATGGACAACCCAAATTCAAAGTAAAGATCAACGAAGCAGTTAGTGTGTCTAAATCTGATTTTCCCCCCAATTTTTACTAAAAATCTCCTGGAAGTGTGAGTCTTCATGATTTCTTGGTATTTTATACATGCCAAATAGAGAGGAGATTTAATTTTAATATCTAAGTTTTGTGGGGGAGATCTGGAGACGTCTTTCACCATTAAAGATGTCTGACTATCTGGCTCAATCTGATTTTCCATTTTTATTCTCCTAAGCATGTAAAGGAACCAGATTTGATAGATTAAGGGACAAAGTGGTTGGCAAATAGAATGTAAGAGGCATGTTTTACTAGATGAAGGAATTGAATGCTCGGGAGATTTTCAAAGAGATCTGGCCCCATGAGCACCTGGCAACTTTTTACAGATCTGATTCTGGGAATCACGATCGTGATCATGGCAAGCACTGGTGGAACTCAATGTTTTTTTCTTTTGGGGGAAAGGGTCTCTGTTGTAAATGTTATAAATGGCACAAATTTATCATGCAAATGTTGGAGGTTGGAGTGTTTGAAGGGTCAGGACTGATTTTCCTAATAGAAAAAAGGGCTTGATAGAGCCCATCCTCCTTTGAGAAGCTGATTAGAGAAGCTTGTATATCTCTTTTGTATGGAATTTGATCATGTCAATGTGGTTATGAGTGTACAACCATTGACAAGCTCTGAGATTGTTCTAGAAACTTTCCCCTACTGATAAATTTAATCAAACTCAAGTTATTATGTGTGGATCTTGTGCAAAATGTGTTTGTATTTACTTCTGAATGTCTGCAAATAGTTTTTCTTATTCCTATTGCAATATTGTATCAAAATCTATCTCAATCACATAGGTCTCAATCCTTGTGATAGTTTAGTGGCATCTGCAATTTCATTTCTCAGAAGAGCTTTCATCTGGGAGTGAAATAAATGATTTAAAATCACTTTTCTCTCATTTGTTGACAGAGATTGTTTGTAAGCCTCTGGGTGTACCTCAGGTCGTGATTGGGCTTAGATCTTGATGTTTTTATTGGGTTTTCCAACTCGATCCTTCATGTTAGAATCTCATAGATTGTATGAAAAAGTGCTAATCTTGGGCCTCCATTGAAGCACATATTCTGGTTAAAGAAACATTTTAACTTCTCTGTGGCATTCTGTTGGTTTAGTCTTCCATTTTGTAAAAGTTCTCAAGGATTTGGTATAATCAAGCTTTCATCCTGCTTCACCTCCCAAAAAAATCCATCTAAAAGCAACTCATCCTACCCATACTACCCCTATTTGTCATGTGTGTATACAAATGCACAAATTTTACTACCAAAACATGTAGAAATAATCAGGATTACAAATGTCTTTAGTATCCTGAACCATGCTTAGAGAATATCTCCACTATCTAGAGTGACAACTTGTGAGAGTTATATTTTGTTGCATTGATCATATTTTCTTCAAGGTCTCCTTAACAAATTCATTAGGAAGATATCTACATCTCCTCCACAAATAACAGGTTACACAATAGGTTCTCTTACCTTGGTTGAAAGGCACAACCTAAAATAGTTAGGATAAGATAACATCCTCTTGAGGGTGCTATCTATCTCTCCACAAATCCAAGTAACAAAGGGACTACTTAGATTTCATCCCCGGCTATAAAATGATATACATTTATGATCTATCTGCCTCTAAGCTCCCTGTTGAATCTTTGTTGTTGCTTGGTTTGAAAAGGAGAAAAAATTTGGGTATCAACAGGGTCATTTTTTTAGTGTTTTGCATTAAAATTAGATTTATTTTTTTCCCGTATGTCCCAAATACAGACGAGCCTCTTGTTCCTCAATTTTCTAATGTTACACTATGCTAGCTTATCCTCTCAAATTGTTATCCCAATCAGATCTATTCATGTCCCGTATGGTCTGTTATTACTTCTTGTGGCCCTCGCAAGTAGCACCGATTCTCCAAATTCGTAGCCTTCATTGGTGCTCGTTGTGATATCAGCTACCATCAGCCCTGATTTTCACATTGATACATGCGTTGCCATGGACCATTTTATGCTCTCCAATATCCACTTTTTCTGCAGCTCTTACCTCCATTTGAATGCATTGAATTGTATATGCAGAATCCATTGTGCATGCCATCGTGTCCCTAATGTCTTTGAGTAGACCCTGTTTTTCCCCTAAAGTTTCTTCATAAATCTGTGGGCTCTGCCATATCATCCTTTTTTTTTCCCGACCATGGAAGCTCGAGAATGATCAGGTTTATATTTGTATGACTTTGAACATTCATTCCATGGTTGAAATCTCCTTGGCATTCATGATTCACTTGGTATTGTTTCAAAGGAAATGTAATCTATTAGCGAAAAATTGCTTTGCTGGGCACTTGCCTGCTCAATTTTTGTCCTACTCACGGTTCTGGTGGGAATCTTTTTCCTATCAAATTATTCCTCAATCATTTGGTGGTCATGTAGCTTCTTCTGATTCCATGAGGATGCGGGTGAGAATTTGGTGTGAAGGTTGTTTCTCCTATCTCTGTCACAATTGTAAAATTTAATATCAAATTGGCCCCCGCAGCCCCGATAGCAGCTAATTGGTTATTCAACAGATCATGAAGTGGCAGGGGAAAAGTCTTACTGTGACCATTTGTCGAAGGACACGAGGCAAGGTCAAAAGCGGAGATGCTTGACCTTTGGACGAAAGTTGAATGCTTGGTAGCCTTTTGGAAGAATGTGACAAAGGTTCTAAAATTCTATTGCAGCCCCGCCAAATCATATTAAAACCTATAGTAAAATTCTTGAAGTTGTGCCATAAAGACACGTGGAGGTTTCCACCTATATTTGTCCTTAGAATGTGCTGTAACTACCTAAAGCTCACTTAGACACGTGGTGAGCCCGCATTTCAATCTAGAATCTCTACTTTTGGAGACCATGTCGACATGCGCCATGGTGACGCGTGGCATTACGTGACAAAATTCTATCGGCTATTTGCACTGTTCTTTGAAAAGTTAATATCATAATTACATAAAGAAAATTCGAAATCTTACTCTTTTTTTTTTTGCTCTATACATAGGAAGTATTACATCCATTTAAATAGGAGATGTTGTTCCTATATTTAAGGAGATATAATCTCCATAAATATCTCCACACATAACTCCTAAAACAACTCCATGCTATTATACGTGAGATTTTGTTTTCTCACAAAACTAATATTGTTAATGATTTGTTTACTCAACAACTCATAACAATATTTACTCACCCACTCATAATTACATTTACAATAATGTAATTAATTATTACAACACAATATTATATTATCCTAGATAGTATAATCACTTACATAATATTCTATGTTCACACTACAACATAGATATTCCTAACATTCACCCCCTTAGTGTGAACATGGGGTAAGAGCTCCTGGAAACATCAACCTTGTCGGAGTATTCATTGCTACTGGATCTTGCTATCTGGATCTTACTACTAATGATCATCCTTGTCGTATGAACATCTTCATCAACTGATCACCTTCCACCGAAGTACCTTCCACCGAAGTATGGCAGTCAGAGGACCGTACGACAGTCAGAGGACCGTATGTAGATGATTTTCCCTTGTAAGCTGAGTCATGCAGTTTGCTTCTTCCACACCAAATAGACACTCAGGAACTATTGTTAGTCTATGTGAACACATTAAAATCAAAACATGAAACTAGATTCACCCCCTTGTGTATAAAACACACCACATAACTGAAATAAAATATCACCACATCTGTCTGCGACCCCATTGTTGGTGAATGACGATGAGGACGCTGATTTTCCTCCTTCCTCCATTGCCTCCTTCCTCCAACGAGAAAAGAGTCTACCATAGGAAATCCTCATCACTAGGACATGAAAGTTCTTCATCAGTTGCGTAGACTTCCCAATCAGTTTCTACTTCAGCTAGAAGGGCTTTCTGATCTATCTTGTCATCAAGAAGATCCTGAGCTCTCTTTTTACAGTTCAGTATTACATGCCCAATCTCATTACAATAAAAACATTTTATTTTTCCATGTGAAGGAACCTTCTTTGGTTTATGTTTTTCCTTCTTAGATGAGGAGCTCGGTTTGTATTCCTACATATAGTACTTCTTCATGTTCTTCATGATTGCTTTGTTCTAACAATGTAGAAGATCACTCCTTCTAGACTAATAGTAATTTTACTCAAAGTAAATACAATATTTGAGTAACTCTTAGGCATGCTATTAAGAAGAATAGCTTTAGCATCATCATCTTTTACATGTTCTTTAATTCCAGCTAGTTGATTTAGCAAAGAACGAAACTTACTTATATGATCTGCCATTTTTGAGTTCTCTTCCATTTTCAACCCGTACAAGCATTGCTTCAGTGTAGTCTTTGCCATTTCAGCTTCAGAACCAAACAATTTGTTAAGAGACTCCCAAATTTCTTTTGCAGATTTTGTGAAATCCACATGATGTAGATAGGCTTTTGATAAGCCCAGACCAATGGTACCCAATGCTCTCTGATCTTTTGCATTCCATTTTGCCAATTCATTTCCTCCAGTGGGTGGAGTTGAATTATACTTCACCACATCCCATAGATCCTTTTCTATTAAATGTAATTGCATCTGTAGTTGCCATGTATGGAAATCTTGTCCTTCAAACTTTTCAATCAGATTTAGTTTCTCCATTATTTTGTACAATACTGATAAAAAAATACAAAATTGAATCAAGTACTTTAAAATTTTATATTGAATACCTTTTAACTCTCCAAGCAAGTCAAGAACTTGTATTAACAATTCAACATTATTGAAAATTGGAGAAAACTTTCAGTAGAAGAATTGATGTGCTTAATTTGATAGCTGCATAGTAAAATCCGTATTTCTTCCAAACTATGTTCTGGGTTCTTCTGAAATTTCTTCTGTAGTTTTTTGACCAGCACGTGATTCTGCACGCAAAATTATAGAAAAACCCACATCCGGAAACGAAAACTATGATATATTCTTTGAGACGGATTTGATCATGAAAGCACTGAAATTTCTTGCATCAAGCCTGCTCTGTTACCAAATGAAAAGTTAATATCATAATTGCCTAAAGAAAATTCTAAATCTTACTCTTTATTCTTTTCTCCATACATAGGAAGTATTACATCCATTTAAATAGGAGATGTTGTTCCTATATTTAAGGAGATATAATCTCCATAAATATCTCCACACATAACTCCTAAAACAACTCCATGCTATTATACGTGAGATTTTGTTTTCTCACAAAACTAATATTGTTAATGATTTGTTTACTCAACAACTCATAACAATATTTACTCACCCACTCATAATTACATTTACAATAATGTAATTAATTATTACAACACATATTATATTATCCTAGATAATATAATCACTTACATAATATTCTATGTTCACACTACAACATAGATATTCCTAACAGGCTCTTGTGTGTATCGCACTTAATGGTGAGAAAACTAGCTAGATGTTTTTTGTCCCTTATTATGTAAGTAGATGTATGCATGGAATAGAAATGAACTTCCTATCCTATCAAGTATACTCGTATAATCCCATGTAGTCCCTTTCCATTTTGAAAAGAAAGTTCAGATGGCAACTGTGCGTCTATATACTCATTGATCCATGGCCATTTTGATGTCCAACCTTGTAGTGGTAATAGTGTAATGCTTTTGGTGTTTGGTCATTTCTTGGAGATTATTGCACATCACATGAACTTTAACATTTATATTAGTATCCCTTGCTTGAATTTCATAATTAACCCTTAAAGAGGTCTAAATACCAAAAATATGTAATATGTTCAAATGGATAAAAAGGATTTTCCAAAATATTCTTCCTCAACACGTACAAAGAGGTTAGGGGAACCCATACGATTGGATGAGGGGAGTGGCGTTGGCGTCCTGAGCTGAGGAATCTAGTGTCCAGGATGAAGAATTGAATGTTGGAAATATTTGGAAAGATATTCCTTTTGCACACTTGACAACCTGTTTGCAAGACCAAAAGTGGCAATATGAAAGTCAAGGTCAAGATGGCGTAACACGCACATGGTGTTAATTAGTAATGTTTCTCACTTAAGGGGGGGAATCACATGAATAGTAGTATGCAAGTCAGTACTAAATAATTACCCATGAAGTGGTGATTTCGTGTAAATGGTTAGAGTGTTAGAGGTCGGGACTACTTTATGTCTATTGAGTGAATTTTGGATAGAACCCCTGAAGTAGATAAGATACCATGTACCTGATAACCTATGTAGATCGAGTGGTTGTTAAGATAATCGATTATGACAAGGAAATGGTTGTGTGAGTGATAAAAATATGGAGTGTGGAAATCTAATAGATTGTTGTAGAAAGTTTCAAAAAGTGATGATTATGATGACCCTAGAGCAGAAGCATGTGATGTAGATGTTGCCATTGTACCTTTTTTGATGTCAATGTTGTGTGGGATTGATGTTTTTGATGTGATGTGCATGTAGGATGATTGAATATCTACTTTCCATAAGGACGGACCTGCAACAGAGAATTGAATGACACACGTAGTCAAATACTTGTCATAGTATGGTGGCAGTAACTATTTCATGTATCAGAAGAGTTTTCATGTAAAAGTGCCAAAATGTGACACAAAGAAACATGTGCACTGTGATCTGTGATGAGGAAAAGAGATAGAAAGGATCATGTATATGTTATCCTTTGAGGAGCAATTTTTTTGGTGTGATGAAACAAAGGTTGCTAATTACATTGTAGTGTGAGTATTTCAGGTTTAGGACTCTCATGCCAAGATCCTGGAAGAAGTGTAGGGAGAAAATGTCTGGTTTAATCCTCTAAACTTTAACTACTTATTCAAAGTTAAAGGAACATCCTAGCTGTCCCGAAGCATGGTGTTGTAAAAGATCTGATCCAGTTTTGTAATGAAGTTCTGATCCAATGATAAAGGTAGAAATGTTATATGGTGCATCCTGTGCTAACCTGCTACCATGATTATATGCCCTGTAAAAGCAACCAATGTTGCCCATACTACCCCTGTTTTAGACTTGTGCTTATACTAAAGGCATAATTGTGTAATCCCCCTACGTGCATAGGCAATCTAGGAAGGATTCAGGGGCTCTTAGTGGCACTGAACCTTCCTTAGAAAATGGGCGCTAGTTTCTATGTTGTGCTAAGGACAACTCGTGTCAGATTCTAGATCCCTTTCTGCATGCTAATGACTATTGATTCTTCTGGTACTGAACTATGTTGAACTATGCAATGTAGAATATCTGAATGGGGTCCACTAACAGTCGCCCAGAATAAGGGTCCTCTCACCCTCGTTAAAAGGTATATACGATAAAGTTTAGTAAGGAGTATGTGAAATCCAAAGGAGGGTACCGACCCATTGTGTTGACATCTATGCCCTGTAGGGGGGGTAAGTTGCATTTCATCCCTGTCTAGAAAATGAAACAAGGCATGCTATGCTTGTATCAAAGCTGGTCCTAGCCATACCTGTGATGTTGCTTAGCCTACTGAGGGAAGAATACAAACATGCATGTACCAACATGTAGATCTAAAGACACAATAAGGAGACAAGTGGTTAGGAAATAAGTGTTAGTGCACACAAGATACACACACATGTAGAAGACAAGATGTAAGCTAAACATGTAAGAAGAAAATGCAGACAAGCAATAGTGCATACAATTTAGACTATGAAAAAGTGGGTTTCAAACATGGGACATAACTCACTGATGTCGGAAGAAAATCAAGACCATAGTGGCTGCAAGCAATTAGTAGAACAATGTGCAGACATAGGAAAAAGGGCCCAGCCCATCAATAGAAATCTAATGACAGAAACAAGTACTGAAAAGAAATGTAATCAAATAACCATGGAAGAAAATAGACCTGCAAGACAAATGCTACACATGAAGCAACCCATTAGCATGTTATAAGATATTAGAATGGTATGTCAAAAGTGTGTATAATCCGATATAGTAGTGTGCTATGAAAAATGAAACAATAACACATGTAATGTACGAAAGTGGATGCCCCTAGGAGCCACTGTGGAACTGGTAATAGGTATTATGCCAAACATTTATGTTGCATTTATCGATCTGTATGAAAGTTGCATCCACAACTAAAAATCAAGTGAACATGCATATGTATAGATAAAGATAATGACATACAAGATATATGTCTAGCATGTGTATTAAAGTGTACATGTAAGCACAAGAAAGCAAGAATAAATGTGACCAAGATATGCAATATGTTGTGGATAAGATGGAATGGAATTTGATATGAATGTGGTAGGAAAAGCATGCCCCCTGAGTGGATGTGTATGTATGAAATGAGATTCAAATTGATAAAATACCCCTTAGTAGTCAAGAATGAACTATAGAATAAGAGTGGGTCATCAAGAATGGTTTGAATGTCTGTGCTAGAAAGATATGATTGATAAAGCGTAAAGTGTAAAAGACTGCATGAATGAGTGATTGTGGTGATCTTAATTTCATATTGAGACCCTTAGCAGTCGAATATGAACCATTTAGCTAGAGTGTGTCATAAATTAATGAGTGTAGCGTAGAAGTAGATGCAAGAAATATGTTTCATGAATTTGTAGAGTGCATATGATGTGTAATAGAAGTTGTAAGAAAGTGATGTGATGAATTTGTGATGTGTGAAGTGCGTAGTGTGTGAGGTTAATGTGTAGAGTATTCCCTCAATAGTCAAGTGTGAACCATATCACGTGAGTACGTCATCGGGAAGTGTGTTGTGTAGATTGTGTGTGAGAGAAATAGGTTGTGAATTCATAAAATGTGAAGGGTGTATTATGTAGTGTAATGTGGGGTTCATGAATGTAGTGAGCCCTCAACATTCAAGTGTGAAACATAACACGAGAGTGTGTCATCGGGTAATGATGATACAAAAGTGTATGAAGATATGTATGAAGCGCATGAAATACAAGATGTAGATTGTAGATTATGTGAGACATCTAATAGTGCTAAGGTGGGATAAGTATAATGCCATCCAAGTGCATGATGATACACGTGATAAAGTAAAATTGTCAAGAAGATCATCATTTTCATGGTCAAAATAGAAAGATGATGCATCTGAGACTTGGTAAATTATAGTATGTGGTTGATCCCGTAAAGAGTCATTACGACATAAATTATACATGGCCATTGCATATTCCTTGTTAGTGATAATCAATCTAAAACCTCATATTCAAAGCCCTCATGTAATAATTTAACACATCAGTGAACTGTAGAAGAGATTTATTGCATTCAATGAAGCCATGACCAACCAAGTAATTATGAAAGTGGGAGATCAATAAAAAAAAAGGAACTGGAATAGCCTTTAGCCTAACTGTGAGCGGCAATGTGATAGTGCCTAAGCATGTATGTGCAGTAGAATCATATGCTTGAATAGAAAGAGATGTTGGATTAATATTAGCTATAGAAAGGAGTATATCCTGAATAAATGATAAAGGAAAAATATTGAGCTTAAATCTAGTATTGACTAAAATTCATTTGACACCTAAGATATTGATATATACTTGTATATAGAGAGAGGAGGATCATTATCATAGACAAAAATATTTTTTCCTATAGCCGATGGAAAAATAATCTGTTAAGAAAATGCATTTTTAAATGTTTGATAAATAACATTTGGATGAGTAGTGGCATGAATATGAGTAGTAGCCAAAAGATTAATGATTTTAACATGGCACTTAGGATTGACTAGCAAGAAATTATGGATAGATATACCCATGATGAGAGGATCCTAGAAGAATGAGAAAAGCGAAGGTATGAGGACCCTAGAAATTTTCGAGCGATTCAGGTACACCAAATGATTAAGAAAATATTGAAATAAATAAATACTTAATTCTATATTATGCAAAAACTATTAATATAAACAATTAAGTACATATTTGACCCAAGAAAAATAAGCTGGAAAGTATGAAACCATAGTTACAAATGAAGGGATAGATAGACTTAGCTGATTCGTAATAATCCTAAAGGTATGCTGAACTAGAAAACTATTAGGACAGGAACTTAGAGTATTGCAATCAGACCCAAAAAATGTAGGATTGTCAGAATTTCTTGGACTAGGGTGTTTATAGAGGATCTGGGGCACCAGAGACCTGTTATGGGCATTTGTGATTGTTTAAAAGTTATAGAACTCAGTATCGCAGGGTCCCAAGATGTTCGTTGCTTATCACATTTGATCACCTGTATGTCACTACACTTCATTGTTATTCACTTGAAACCTGAAATCATAAAGAAACACCTGTAAAACCCTCAAAGTACATCAAATCCTAAAAATAAATACGTAAAATGAGGAGTCAGATTGTCCTCTCTTGTCAACAAAATGAACTTACAATTGAGCACTACACTACATCTCATACCTAATGTAGTTCTGTGTGTGTGTGTGTGTGTGTCGAAATTGTTCCCTAGGTGGCTCTTATGCATTTCATACTTGATAGCGAGAAATAGCTAGATGTAGAAGATGTAAATAGATGTGTTCATGAAAGAATGCACTTCCCCTCCTATGAAGTGTATTAAGAAATGGCATTCCCTTGTCCTTTGTATGGACCTAGATAGATTTTTGAATGCTATTAGAACTCTCTTGGATGCAACCTTAAGTGGTCATAGATAGTTATTAGTTCTTGGTCCTTTACTATGATCATAGAGCTTTGTATTTATATGATTCCCTTGTTTAAATTTCATAACTAAGCACTAAGATTTTTCATGCCACCTTGTTTTTTTTTTGTTATAGCATTGGGAGGAGGAATAAGTGTATAAAAAATGCTTACAATATGGTATTATGGATACACGTGCCCAAGTGTGTAGCAGATAATAATGACCACCCTATTTGTGATATCTCTCACATTTTCTACCACTCTATCTCCCTTACTTTGCACCATAAAGAATGACCAACCTTTTACAAAAATGGTTTTTAATGATGGGGGAAATCCTTTTTGAGTTAGACATCAACAAAAGAAAGAAAATTAGGGCCACCAAATCTCATTTCAGCAATGAGAATATATTGCACATGTTGGAGAGAATCTGGAAAGTTTCTAGTGACTTGCCTTGAAGTTAGAAGTTAATTGTTAGAGGGAACTTTTGATAAGTCACATATGGAACATGTGTCAATGTTATAATCCAATCAAGGGAAAAGGAGGTGTGACATGTAAATCATCGAGGAAATGCATCTTGGAGGTAACTCTAATAGTTAAATGAGGTTGTTTAATGTTCCCAATGTTAATAGTTTCTTTTTACAATGTAAAATCTTATGTTTTAAGGATAGTTAGAGGCCATACCATTTTGAGGTGGATTTGTTTGTGCATGATGATAACCCCTATTTAGACTAATAACCTCTTCTTAGAATTTTGATCAATGATTTTGAATATTTAAATCACAAAGCATCTCGTATTCAAATATCTCTCCTTGTGAATTTTTTTTTCTATTAAAATAAGAAAAAATCATAAAGACAACAATGGTCATGATTTAGTTACTAAAACAAAATTGGAGGCCATGTAGAAATACAAGGAAAGAAATGATTCATAGATGATAGTAAAGAAAGTGAATATAGTTGTGACGGCCAAGATACTTGATGGTTAAAACCTAATGACCCACACTGAAAGGAACAAGACGCATGTCACTTCCCATAACATACACATTTCCCCACCCTTAGAGGCTTCAATTTTTTTTATGAGTATTGTACTCTTTTGGTTACTAGATTACATAGATTGTCAGCATCTTTACTCTTGCTTTAGAGGAAGCATATAACATATTTACAATTATGAGTAAGCATACAACTAATCTAGTGATCACCTCCATCTTAAAAAGCTACGAGTAAGGGGTATCCATGCCATCAAATTCACCCGAGGAACGATCTTGACCTCAACCATTTTGACTCTTTGTTTCGGGTATCTCTAGGCCTTCCACTCAACAAGACTTGATCCTTGATGGGCTCATTGAAATCCTAATAACATCACCAATATACCAAGGGCCTTTCGATGGCTTCACATATTCTCATTCACCACCTCTCAAAATAAAATAATCTTGCATGTTTTGGAATTCATCACACATCTACACTTTCCCACCTCATCCCCAGCTCATCTTGCATGTTCTTGTTCATGTGTTGTCATGTCGATTCGTTAAAATATCATTTCCTACCAACCATTAAAATTTAAAATATCCATGACCACTATAGATTCTTAACCAAAAAAAGTAAACGTATAAATTTATAGATAAAAACAAAGAATATATTACAGAGAACCAAAACTACCAATACTAAGAACCAATACTACCAATAACTTATAAATTTGTCTACAAGCAATTACAAACTACCAAGTAATTCTACATAGAAAATGAAAATCTTCTAGCTTGAGGAGATAATTTAGTCAAATATTATTCTATTAATTGTGAAACCTCTAATATGCCAGAACCAATCTTTGGCACATAATTTCTTCCATCCTTTATACAATTTGATACTTCTAATTGTTTATTCAAATTTACTTATCTCAAAGTTTTATATCTTCTCCTTTTGTCTTTTCTACTACATAGAAAGTTTCAATGATTGCACACATGCTTTAAAATTTCTTAAACCATGCACGATGCCATATCAACGCAATTCCATTTTAATTTCAATGCTAATGCTACTTCTCTTTAGACCATCAATTGCTAATTTTTTTATAGGAATTATAATGTATGCCCCACACTATAGAGAAAATAGAATGTGTGGGGGATAGGTGACCAATGAAAATAGTTTTGAGGCTATCAACCAGAGAAAGATATGGATTAAAAAACATGAAATATATGAATAAGTGTAGCATCCACTTACATAAATGCCCAATCATTAATGAAGAATTAAAATTTAAGAAAAAAAAAATTGTGGAATGAAATTGAGGGAACTAATATATTTACCCTACATATGAGCTTAATAACAAAATTTACAAGGGAAAAATAATAAAATGGAAACCAATGGTACTCCCAGCATATCTAAAAATTAGATCACATCATCTTAGATGTTAAATAAGTAGGTGGAAGATCCCATTAGCATATATATCTTGAATAAATCTATGTAAAATATGTCAAGAGGTATTATTCTCGATGTGCCTATTCTACATATGTCTTAAATTTAATATAGGCACCTCGAGAATGATACCTCTCGACATATTTTACATAGATTTTTTAAAGATATGTATGCTAGTTAACTAATATATCACTATAAATTAACTATTCAAAAAATGTGTTCATACAAATACTAATATCACTTACAAATTTAAAAAATAATAATATTAATTATATGAGAATACTAATAAAATCAAACAATACCAAAAAATTTATAAAATAGAAAGTATTTATATAAATAATCCATTTACATAAATATTCATTATCTCAAACATAATATATATAACATTTAATATAATAAATACTAACAAAAATTAGTGCATTTAATTTTGAAAATGAATAAAATTTACCCCACTTAATTTTCAAAATGAAAATCCTAACAAATATATAATAGTTCATTTACATATACATTAAAAACATTTACCGCATTTAATTTCCAAAATAAAAACTTTTTCATTTGACACATAATATATAAAACATGTAATTAATGTAATAAATAGTAATAAAAAATTTACCATTACCATAAAATTAAATAATATATAAAACATTTAATGTAATAAATAGTTAAAAATTTACCAAAAAAGTAAATAATACATAAAATATTTAATGTAATAAATATTAATAAAATTTTTACCCCAAAATAAAATCCTATACAAATATCAAATCTATTTATGTGAATTTGAAACTCCTAAATCTCTTAAATATTATTATTTAATCTTTACATTTTATAAGTTAGAGAATATTTGTAATGTTTTAATTAATATTTAATGTTTAAATATTTTTATAAGTCAGTCCAAAAAATAAACCACTCAAGAAATTATACCCATTGTAAAATGTCTATTAGCATAAATTGAAAAAGAAAATGGTGAAGATTTTCTTTTTTGTACATAGGGTATGGTGGAGGTAGAGACAAAGTGATGTTATATAATTAAATACTTTAGATATACAAAAATTTAAGCTAGATATTTGACAACCCATAAATGGTTCATTTATCTACCATATTCAAAGAAAAGTAATATCATGAAAGGTGAGAAGCTTTTGATCGAAATTCAAATTAAAAGAATAAGAATTTTCCAAAGAACAAGAATATCAGTAATTTGAAATAAGGTCTAAGTGCAGAAATTTTCCCCTTTTCCCAATTTCTCACTCCTTATTGTTTTAGGTTTTTACTTTGGGGTCTAAAAATCGCTGACAATATTATTAAAATCTTAATCTATCTTATTATTTAATCGTCGAAACATAAAATGCATAACTTGAAATTTGTTGAAGCAGTAGGTACCACACCTAATTTGTAATATGAAAAAGTAAAGACCATAAACAAACATTAGCCACCAACAAAATTAACATCCACAAAAAATAAAAAGGAAAGGATGTGGTGATTCCTTTCCATATGAAAATGTAAGTAGTATGCTCTATGAATGGAAACTCATTAAATAACTTATTCATACCTACAAAAGATTATCTCTAATATGTATCTTATACAAAAATAATAAGTTTTTAAAGAACCTTTCCTGAAACATTTCATGAAATTCTCAAAGCCTTCACATGATTTTAAGGATCAACTACATCATTATGTAGATCTGAAATATAGAAGGATTCAAATCAACACTAATACATTTTTGTCTCAAGGACAAACATCGATTGTGTTTAAGCTTATACCTTAAGAGAACCCTTCGAATTGAAAAACTTCCTCTCGCAAATTAAAAATACTACAACCAATTGAAAAATACACTTCAACTCACCGATAGTAAAACACTTGTATTATGCACACTAGTTCTTTAAATCAAAGCTTCAAAATGAAGTTTATCAATATGTGATGAGCAATATTAACCATAAAAAATTTGGCATTCTGTATGTTGTCTATCCTCTTAACATCTCATTCCTAAACATTACTAATGATTTGATTTCTCATCATGAAAACCCACACTTCTTCAAAATGATAAACAATACCAATTGATGATATTAATATTTTTCAACATTGTTGAAGAAGTGGAATGCTTTACACAAGTAATTTTCACCACTAAAATTAGCTATCTCGGCCAACTACATATGTGAAAAAGTAGAATTACAACTTTACAAAACACATAACATCCAAAAATAATAATTAAAAACAATTTTTAGATGAATAAATAAGGCTTCACAACAAATTTTGAAATGGAAAAATACCCCTAATATGAGGAATCCAACTACACATGTACGAATAATATGTACATGTGAAGAGAGCTATTTCTGAAGATAGAACTGCAAATCTTGACTGCACGAATTGCCATTGCACAAAAACTATCACTTTTTATTGCACCCAAAAACAAGCAACACAAAAGAAGTAAGAATTAAAGTATAATGATGAGATTCAAGTCATAAATTTTTTTGACTTAGCATAGCGAGTACAAAAATATGATCATTAAAAGTAGTGTGTAGGATGACCAATAAATTTGCATCGATCAATTCACAAAGATGTAAAATGTGTACATTAAGAAAACAAAGTTTCCCATGGCTATCCTAGCGACAGAATTGCATGGCCCCATACATGCCCCCATGCATACATACATAGGTGTGGGACCCACTAAGAGTGGTATACACACAGTTGGGGAGTCATTTAAATATATGTCAAACGGTAGCATGTGGCAAGTGCTAGGGAGGCTAGTAGGTATAAGTGTTAATATTCGAGAGGTTGTGGGTTCGTATCCCAAATTGTTTTATGGTATACACAGTGTGTGTACCATGAAACTGAACAAAATTCTAAGTCCGTGATTTTGTGTACACCACACAACATACAGGCATGTATGGGCATGCAATCCTATCACCAGGATAGTTGATGCCAACAAGTTTTCCATCTATCCCACACCCCTAATGGACATTCTTACCTCATTTACACTTCACCAATTTGATTTGCAGAAACTACTATAAATATTATAAAAATCTAAAATAGAACTATTCTCATATTATTATTCTACCAGAGGAAGGTATATAGGTTTTAAATACATCATTATTCCATTTTATATAAATCAATTTAAATTTGACATTTATAATTTCATACCTGTTTTTATAAAGTTTGAGAGTGAAATTTAAAAATAATAAACAAAAAAAAAATATTTATCTTTTATTTTATTGGTTGGGACTTTATTTTCAACGGGGCAAGACAAGTTTAAAATAACTGAAATTAGACTACTATTTTTAGGGGATAAAAAGAAAAAACATACACTAATCTGATTTAGAAAAAGTACTATCATTGGTTTGATTTTTGAGTGGCTATGTCAGAGTGTAGCATAATATTGAGGGCAAGAAAGAGTCCTTGCATGCCCCTATTCAACCACTGGCCATAATTAATTATTTAGAAAGGTATATAATATTTAGTATTATCTTTGTTTGAATGCTTGGAGTAGTTGAGGGTTCATGTACATTTGTAATAAATTGGTTACAGATATTTCTAGGGCACAAATCTACAGATTTTTACATAGCAGCAAAGAGTTACACTTTGTTGGCTCATTATTGCTGAGACAACGGCCTACTTCTTCACATTCTTCACCGAGAGTAACAATAAGTCAAATAACACCATGCATTGATGGATGATGAGGAGTTTTGGATATGGAAATAATAAATATTGTCTATTTTCTTATGAGAATTCATTATATTAAAATTACTAGAAATTTATCTTAGTTTATTAAGTTTTACCTACAATCCGATGCGATTTTCCCAAAAACAGAATAATGATTTTATATTTATCTCAGATAAAAACTACCTTTTTCTCCACTATTTTTTGACAATGATTAATTTTCAAATTAAATAATGTAGTGCCCACTTCCCTTCCACGCCTTTTTCTTTGATTTTGATATTGTTGACTAAACTTACGGAAATTGTTGTAGCCTTTTGATTTAGCATGATACTAGATGTTAGAAATATTGGACTGTTGTTGATTTCGATTTGTATATGATGCATGTGGATTATTAGAGACATATTATATTGATGTTAATATACTATGGACAGTTATTTATATATATTTCTGACATGTGATATACTTTCATCACCATGAGTAGGCTTTGATAATTGAATTAATGTTGTGATCATTTTGACATGGATGAAACGTTGGATAGAAATGTTGCTAGAAATTTGTAAATGATTCGTAATTTCCTAGATGATATTAATTCGTATAAAGATGATTTTATATTTATATTTCATATTTTGGCATGGATGTTCTAATGCAGCCATGAGGCCAAATGAGGTATTCTGTGTTTTGCAGGTATATATATTCACAACAACATCGGGGGGATTGGAGACCAACCACATTGGAATTCTAGATGAATTCAACTAGGGTCACCATGGCAACATGTAATTGTGTGTGTGTTAGAATTATTTGGTTAGGTGAAAATTGTGAGCAAGGGGTTATGTGTTGTTTATATTTTAATTTCCCTTTTATTAATGCTAGTATGTGTTCATTTGAGTTATGTAATTTACTTGTTTTAATTATTTAGTTTCTGATGTATGTTTTTCCCCCTTTATCTTAGTGGGTCTAAGTGTCTTATTAAAGTTAATAAATCTTGTCCTAAACTAATTAAAGATGTGACCAAAAGAATTTCATTTATTAGACTTGATTTACTCTTGGATTTTGTGTTGTGTGTTGAATTCTTGAGATTTTGAGTGTTGTACACTCTACCCTTCATGGGAAACTCGAATTTGGCCTTAAGGGCCAATTTTGAAGGATTGTGGGACAAGTTAAAGTTTGTCCCACACCTCTTAAATTGTCATACCAACCCTACCTATGGGTTGGGGGTCAAAATTAGACCCCATTAGGTATTTTGGGAAGATAAAAAGGTGAAATGTTTATTGCACTTTCTTTCAAGTAATTAATTTTGTCCTTAGGGGGGTGTGGGCTTAGTTTGTGTGTGTAAGTATCTTGTCATTCCTCTCACCCACCAATTTATGGTGCATTGGGGTTGAGGTTTGACTTCTTAGGTGGAGTTGAGGATGAGTGATGTGGCATCCTACATGGAGCCACCTCATCCTCCTCTCTCCCTTTTCTATTTATTGTAGTTCTTTTGCTTGTTTGGGGGTTACTTGGATCATTTTGCGCCCTTGTATTTTGGAGAGTTAATGGATTTTTTTGGAGTTCTTGTGGATTTTTGAAGATTTTGTATGCTTTCTTGGTTTTGAGGAACTTGGGGACTTACTCTTGGGAACAATCTCTACTATGGAAAGGTAGGAGCTTTACCTTGCTTATGTTATGCTTTATTTTTTGTTTATGTGCTTGTGTTGAGTTTGTTTTCTTTGGAATGCTTGTTGGGTGTGGGTAGATTGCCTAAGTTTGGAGTAGGAGGAGACTATGGGGAGTTTTATTGTTGGGAGGCATAAGAGTTTATTTTCTTGCTTGGAGGGAGTTTGGGTTGGGTTCCCCACCTAGGATAAGGAATGCTTGCATTTCTTTCTTGTTTCTTTTATGAGGGAGGCATAAGAGTATGTGGGGAGGTATAAGGGGTACTTGAGGGAGGCATAAGATTATGTAGGGGATTTGAGATATGCATTGGAGGCTTTAAGGTGGGCAACCATTCCCGTTATGAGGCATAAGTGGCCTCCCCATAGGTCTTTCTCTTTTGGCTTTCATTTTAAGCCTTGTTTTGTTGTTTGTTGTTCTTCTTCTTGTGTTGTTGTTTTGAATGTGGTTGAAATGTTGTGAAATATTTGTTTGTGTTGTGGAAGCTTGTTGTTTCCATGTGTTGGAATTATCTCCCATTGCAATGTGGTTGGGGCTCGGGGGCCAATGGAGAGGATGGCTTCTCCTCTTCATTGGATATCTTGGTTGGGTGGAGAGCGTTGCCTCTCCCCCCATTTTGTTGTGAATCAAACAAATCATGGAGGAGCTATCTTGTGGAGTTGTGGAGCTTGGAGTTTTTTTGGAGACCTTGTGAAACTTCCTTTGTGTTGTTCCCACTTAGAGTGGAGAAACTTGTGATATTGTATTCTATCATTTGCTTACATTCTTGTATTATTTCCCACCTTGAGTGGAAGACTTTGTAATAATTTTCATGGAGAAATATTGCATTCCAATATTGGTATATTGTGTAAGAGAAAGAATCAAAATGACTATATTGTGTAAAAGTTTAGTTGGAAGTTGCATTGTGAAAAAGAAAGTTACTTTCATAGTGAAGTTGTAATGTTGTAAATGTGAAAGAAGGAAATATAGAAATTGTAAGAAGTTGAACTTATATTCATAATAAAATTGAAAGGAAAATAAAGTTGTTATAGGTTATTTTGAACATACATATGTTGAAGTAAAAATGGGAAAAAGAGAATTTTATTTGAAGTTTATTGTTAATGGAAATGTTGATTTTGTAGCAAGAAAATAACAATGTAGAAGTAGATATAAATTATTTATCTTTACTCTTGGAATAGAAAGAGAATTTAGTTGAACAAAATGGAATAGATATAGTAGTTATTATTAGATTTCAAATACTTTAAATGAGTAATTTTAACTAAGAAATGATCAAATGGAAACTGAAATCTCAGAATGCAAAACTGGAAACTTTAGGTGTATACCCAGTTCAGAATGTGATTTTGGAATAAAAACTTTTACTTTTTGTAAAACTCTCAAATTAAGGTTCTGATTTTTTCATAAACAGGGCCCAGTCCTGTATGCAGAGTGGTGGTCCCATAACTGCTGATCAGGCTAAGGCGGCGATCTCAAAACTACCACTCAGTAGAGAAGTGGCGGTCCTGGTTTGTTATCTAGGTAAGGACGGTGGTCCCAAGACCACCGGTCTGCTCTTGGTGGTGATTCTGTCACTCACGAAAGATACTCTGTGGATCTATGCACTTTGTAAAAAATTTAACTAGGTTTATGCAAAACTTAAAGTTGTGAAATTTAACCTAAGACTGCAACATGCAAACAATGTGTGATCCCATGGATTTGACCAATAAATAATACAAATGGTGGATCTAAAACAGTTTCTTCTCTTTTTTTTCATCGACGGTAGGGTTTTTCCCCAAACTTAAAAAACCCAAATACAAAAACTTGAACCAAAACCACATTTAGTAATAGGAATAACCCTCCCAATCCTTGAATGGAAGTTATAGCAACAATAAAACTGTAGCTTAATCTAATATAAACTAGATCTCCTTGTAGAATCCTCCATAGTTCTTCCGTCCTTGTTCCCATGTCTTCCTCTTCTCCAACCTACAAGTATTTAACAAAAAACAAATAGGCCAAATGAGGGAAATGAATAAAAGGAAAGGTTTTAATCAAAAACTCATAAGGAAATTTAGGGCTAGATGGGAACCCTAGGATCTAGTGGCCACGATTGATTTGATCTAAGGGTGGAGGTTTCACCCTACTTTTGTTAGGTGAGAATGTTTTTATAAATGTTTTTTTAAAAATTTAGTATGTGTAAATGGGGAATGGGGCCATTTAATCACCTTAGGAATGTATGTTTTAGTAAATTAATAAAAGAACTTTATACTATTAGGACAATGAAACTAAATTATTTAATCATGAGGTTAGTGAATTTTGGATTGAACATTAACTTAAGTGAAGAAGAAATTTAATTAAGTAAATTAATCTAGGGTACCTTCCTAATGCATAAATTGATTAATGGACTCTAGAGATTAAAATTGAGAATATGTTAACCTTTGTTCTAGACCCAGGTTCTTCAATCGAAAAGTTGAGTTAGTGGTGTTAGTTAGTTGTTGTACCCTAGGGGATTAACATCCTTGTAACATGTTTTATCCTTCTACCTTGTTCTTGTAACAAAAAAAATTAGTCACAAATTTGGGGTTAAGTATTAGGAGTTAGCGTGTTCTAGAATGTCATTTTTTTTACGGGCGTTACATTTGGTATCAGAGCCATGGGTTCAAATCTTGGACCCTTGGCACACCTAGAAAACATGAGACATGGACTTTTAACCTAGTGCAAAAATTGTTCTTTTAAACCTAGAAAACCACACTAGTCTAATATTTGAATAATTTTAGAAAACATAGAAAACTGAAACAAGACATAAAATGATGAACTAACTCTCACCTTGGTCTATGTAGGAGGTGCAGACCAGACGAGGGGTCTTTTCATATAGACCTAGGTATACCACCGCCAGATCAGGCTATAGCAGCCATTCTTCCTTAGATTTTACAGACACTTTAGGATGTCAATGCCGCTATACACAGAGGGTCCTTAGGAGGACGACTTGCTAGATAGGATATGGAGCCATCAATTGAGGCTAGGGCATCTCCTTGATACAACGAGGAGCATGGGGCAGAGAACTTCCGTGTGGAGTCAGCTAGGGAAGAGTCACCACAGAGAGGGCATGGAGATAGGATTTCAGGACATAGGGATAGATCTCGGAGCCCTAGACAAAGGGAGGAGCATGTAGAGAGACCTAGGGCTCATTAGTCGTCGACTGCAAACCATATTAGGGAGATCCTGAAGCTACAACCATATCACTATTTAGGAGATACATGAGGTTTTTAGGTGGATGCCTAGTTGGTGAGCTTGAGTGGATGGTTCAAGCTCTACCCTTGTACTAGCAACACGAAATCTCATGTTGTGATCCATCTTCTGAGGGATGGAGCAGGATTCTAGTGGAGGACTGAGGAGTAGAAGCTCCATGTTGACTCGAAGACAGTTACCTGGGAGCTTTTTGAGGAGTAATTTCAGGAGCAAGGTATTTTCCCAGGAGGTTTATTCAGCAGCAGATAGATGAGTTTCATGACCTTCTGCCAGGCATCTATGACTATAGCTGAGTATGAGAGTCAATTTTAGGATCTACTCCAGTATGTCAACCATATGCAGGATGAGTATGCACTGATTCACAGGTTCATTCAGGGCCTGAATTTGGATTTAGGTGGTGTGGTGCACATTCACTGTCCATAGACATTAGCAGAGGCCGTGGAGAAGGCCTATATTGCAAAGGAGACATAGGGGGAAGATGCAGCAGGCTAGAGATAGAGTTCAGAGCCCCATCATAGTAGATGCAGGATAGCAGATTGAGGGGCTCATTTCCTCCTCCTCATGGTGGATAGAGTTCAGGATAGTCTTCCTTCAGGCCACCTCAGCAGCCACCTTAACAGAAACAGCAATAGGACCCACCCACCTTAAAGACCTCATCAGAGATTTGATGCACAGAGGGGGTAGGAGTATGGGGCCTCCTCCTAGAGGTCCCATCAGGACACAAGGTGCACAGAGATCTCAGTCAATAGGAGCTCATCAGTAGAGACCTCAGTAGTCCATAGCTGGGTTGTCAGGATCCACAACACAGACATCTAGAGTACCGGCTGGGGCCGCATCCCACTAGAGAGGACCAGGAAACTATTATGGTTGTGGTGTTACTGGAAACCATTGGAGAGAGTGCCCACATAACCCTAGCAATAAGGGTAAGACACATATCGTAGAGCCTATTATTGGAGATATGGCATGGAGTCATCAGATCTACACAGTGATCGAAAACCATCAGGTTGAGCACCAGAGTACAGTGATAGAGATGACAGGTAGTATTGGTGGTCTTTCCACCTCTATATTATTTGATTTTGGTTCCTCTGATTCTTTTATTGCACCATCCTTGGTAGAGTGTTGTATGCTGGTGGCAGTTAGACAGGTTTATAATTTAGGACATTGAGATGGCTTTTGGAGCCAAAATTTCTGTAGACTCCTTAGTTAAGGAGTGTGTAGTGGATTTGGGACCCTTCACCACTACTTCGGATCTTCGAATCCTTCCTTTGGGTTCCTATGGTGTCATCTTGGGCATGGACTGGTTGTCTGCACACATAGAGCTAGAGTGGACTGTTACCATAAGACTATTACTTGTACAGATGATCTAGGAGTGGAGTCAGTGATAGCAGGGGTTAGGAGGCCCATTTCTATTTGCACCATCTCTGTTATGCAACTTAAGCGGTGTGTGTGATGGGGTTGTCAGATGTATATTGTTACGGTTAGTTACAGATTGGAGGATGAGTCTAGTGGTCCATCTCTTGATGACCATCCCATATTTAGAGATTTTGATAATGTGCTTTTTTAGGGGATCTACTGGGGTTACCTCCCCCACATGAGATAGATTTTCATATAGATTTGTTTTCAAGGCGCAGAGCCTATCTCACGAGCACCTTATCGGATGACTACTCCTAAGCTATGTGAGCTCAAGTTGTAGCTTGAGGGATTTCTAGAGAAAGGCCTAATCCATCCTAGTGTATCCCCTTGGGGTGCACCAGTGATCTTTGTGAAGAAGAAGGATGGATCTCTATGGTTGTGTATTGATTACCACCAGTTGAACAAAGTAATGATCAAGAATCGTTACCCCTTCTGCTCATTGATGATTTATTTGATCAGATGAAGGGGGCCATAGTTTTCTCCAAGATAGATATTAAGTTAGGGTATCATCAACTGAGGATTATGGAGGTAGATATTCATAAGACCGCCTTCCGTACGAGATATGGCCACTACGAGTTCACAGTGGTACCTTTTGGTCTGACGAATGCCCCCGACAGTGTTCATGAGCTTGATGAATGGGGTATTTATGAATTTTCTTGATCGCTTCATGCTCATCTTCCTTGATGAAATTTTTATTTACTCATGTATGCGTGAGGAGCACCTTCACCAGGTTCTTCAGTGTCTTCATGAGCAACATCTTTATGGGAACCTAGAGAAGTGTGCGTTCTTTCAGATAGAGGTGTAGTATTTGGGCCACATCATTTCTGGGAAGGTATCATAGTCGATCCTTCGAAGATTTGAGCTATCATGGATTGGCTAGTACCCACCAGTGTGACCGAGGTGCTTAGCTTCATGGGTTTGGTAGGATATTACAGGAGATTTGTTCAGGACTTTTTTCGGATTGCACACCCCATCACTTCCCTTCAACAGAAATGGAAGAAGTTTGTTTGGTCATACAGATGTGAGAAAGTCTTCAGGACACTGAAGGAATGCCTCACGAAAGTGCATATTCTTGTAGTACTAGATCCTCAGGGTGAGTTCTACGTTTGCATAGATGCTTCTTTGGCAGGACTTGGAGGTGTGTTGATGCAGGAGGGTAGAGTAGTTACTTTTGAGTCTCGCAAACTCAAAGATTATGAGCTCAATTATCCGACTCATGATCTTGAGCTTGTATTAGTTGTGCACTTGTTAGTGTGGTGGATACATTTCCTCCTTGGTCATAGATTTACACTCAGGAATGATCACTTGAGTCTTCGCCACCTCTTCATGCAGCCCAATCCCAATGCTCGTCAGTGGTGTTGGATGGAGTTGCTTTATGAGTACGATATGGAGATAGAGCATGTGAAGGGGAAGGAGAATGTGGTTATAGACACTTTAAGCATATGGAGACATGTGGTTATGGCTACTTCAGTAGTTAGATATTTGCGGAGTAGGATTTTGTAGTAGCTTCCTCATGACAACTTCTACCTTGCAACCAGAGTAGAGATTGAGTCTCAGAGGCCCCTTGAGGGGATATTTATGGATTTTCATTAGAGGCAGATGGTCTTCTCAGACACATAGGTCGTTGGATATATGTTCCTAGAGATGGAGGCTTGAGACAGGACATTTTGACAGAGGCTCATCGTGCACCATATTTATCCCATCCTGGGGTGAAGAAGATGCATGCCACTTTGAGATAGTTGTACCATTGGAGAGGACTTCAGAGAGACGTGGCTCAGTTTGTGTCATGTTGTTTAGAGTGTTAGAGGGTGAAGGTCAAGCATCAGCATCCAACTAGCCTTCTCTTTCCTCACGCCATACTAGAGTGGAAGTGGGACACCATTTCCATGGACTTCATTGTTGGGTTACCGACTTTCGAGATACCACCACGACGCCATCATGGTCACGGTGGATAAATTGATGAAAGTGGCTCATTTTTCTCTGGTGAAGACCACCTACACAGCTGGTGCAGAAGCATGGGTATATCTTGATGAGATTTTTAGATTACATGGGATTCCGTAGAAGATCATTTGTGACCACGATCCTTTGTACACTTCCCATTTATGGACCACCTTGCAGCATGCTCTGGGGACGAGGATCAATTTCAGCATGGCATATCACCCTGAGATGGATGGATAGACTGATCAGGTGAATCAGTATCCTGGAGGACATGCTTAGGATGTATGTTATGGATCACTAGTTGAGATGGGAGGAGTATCTGTACTTGGTTGAGTTTTCCTACAATAATAGTTTTCAGAGTTCGATAGGCATGGCTCCTTTTCAAGCATTATATGGTAGAGAGTGCAAGACACCTCTTAGTTGGGATAGGTTAGAGGATATGGTTTCTCTTGGGCTATCCTTATTACAGGACATGGAGCAGTAGGTTGTTTTGATCAGAAAAAGATTGTAGGAGGCACATGACAGGCAGAAGAAGTATGCAGATCAGCATAAGACAGATCATATTTATGAGGTGGGCACGAAAGTGTTTTTTTGTGTCAGACTACATAAGAGCCCTATCCATTATGGAAAATGTTCTAAGATTGACTCCTAGGTTTGTGGGTCCCTTTGAGATCTTAGAGGGCATCGGTCCCTTGGCCTATCGTCTAGCATTTCCACCTAGCTTGTCTCACGTCCATGATGTGTTTCATGTTTCTGTGCTTAGGAGATATATTTTTGATCCTTCTCACATGCTAGATTGGACAACATTATAGGTGTAGGATCAAGGGCAGGTGATGGTGGAGCACATCTGCATTATAGAGTGCAAGACCCTAGGCCTTCGCGGAAGATAGATTGACCAAGTTCAGGTCCAGTGGGATAGATATGATGAGACTGCTGCTATATGGGAGGATGTTACATTGTTACGAGTTAAGTTTCCACACCTGTTCCAGTGACTTCTAGGAGGTAGTCAATTCTAAGGGGAGGGGGATGTAGTGCCCACTTCCCTTCGACACCTTTTTCTTTGATTTTGATACTATTGACTACACTTATGGACATTGTTGTAGCCTTTTGATTTAGCATGATACTAGATGCTAGAAATACTAGACTGTTGTTGATTTCGATTCATATATGATGCATGTGGATTATTAGAGACATTTTATATTGATGTTGATATGTTGTGGACATGGTTATTTATATATATTTCTGACATGTGATATACTTTTTTTGCCATGAGTAGGCTTTGATAATTGAATTAATGTTGTGATCATTTTGACATGGATGAAACGTTGGATAGAAATGTTGCTAGAAATTTGTAAATGATTCATAATTTCCTAGATGATATTAATTCGTATATAGATGATTTTAGATTTATATTGCATATTTTGGCATGGATGTTTTAATATAGCCACAAGGATGAATGAGGTATTCTGTGTTTTGCAGGTATATATATATATATATATATATATATATATATATTCACAACAACATCAGGGGATTGGAGACCAACCACATTGGAATTCTAGATGAATTCAACTAGGGTCACCATGGCAACATGTAATTGTGTGTGTGTTAGAATTATTTGGTTAGGGGAAAATTGTGACCAAGGGGTCATGTGTTGTCTTTTCTTTTAGTTTCCCTTTTACTCAATGTTAGTACGTGTTCCTTTGAGTGATGTAATTTAATTGTTTTAATTATTTAAGTTTTGATGTATGTTTCTCCCCCTTTATTTTAGTGGGTCTAAGTGTCTTATTAAAGTTAATAAATATTTTCCTAAACTAATTAAAGATGTGACCAAAAGAAGTTCATTTATTAGACTTGATTTACTCTTGGATTTTGTGTTGTGTGTTGAATGCTTGAGATTTTGAGTATTGTACACTCTACCCTTCATGGGAAACTCAAATTCAGCCTTAAGGGCCAATTTTGAAGGCTTGTCCCATACCTGTTAAATTGTCATACCAACCCTACATATGGTTGGGGGGTCAATATTAGACCCCATTATGTGTTTTGGAAAGATAAAAAGGTGAAATGTTTATTGCACTTTCTTTCAAGTAATTAATTTTGTCCTTAGGGGGTGTGGGCTTAGTTTGTGTGTGTAAGTGTCTTGTCATTCCTCTCACCCACCAATTTATGGTGCATTGGGGTTGAGGTTTGACTTCTTAGGTGGAGTTGAGGATGAGTGATGTGGCATCCTACATGGAGCCACCTCATCCTCCTCTCTCCATTTTCTATTTATTGAAGCTCTTTTGCTTGTTTAGGGGTTACTTGATCATTTTGTGCCCTTGTATTTTTGAGGGTTAGAGGATTTTTTGGAGTGCTTGTGCATTGTTGGAGCTTGTGGATATTTTCTTCATTTTGAGGAGCTTGGGGACTTACTCTTGGGAGAAATATCTAGTATGGAACGGTAGGTACTTCACCTTGCTTATGTTATGCTTTATTTTATGTTTATGTGTTTATATTATGTATTGTATTCTTTGGAATGATATTTGGGTGTGGGTAGATTGCCTAAGTTTGGAGTAGGAGGAGACTATGGGGAGTTTTTATTGTAGGGAGGCATAAGATATTACTTTCTTTCTTGGAGGGAGTTTGGGTTGGGTGCCCCACCTAGGATAAGGAATGCTTGCATTTCTTGCTTATTTCTTTTATGAGGGAGGCATAAGAGATTGAGGGAGGCATAAGAGTATGTGGGAGGTATAAGGGGTACTTGAGGGAGGCATAAGAGTATGTAGGGGATTTGAGAAATGCATTGAAGGATTTATTGTGGGCACCCATTCCCATTGGGAGGCATAAGTGGCCTCCACGTAGGTCTTGCTCTAGTGGCTTTCACTTTAAGCATTGTTGTTTTTTTGTTTTGTTGTTCTTATTCTTGTGTTGTTGTTGAGTTGAATGTGGCTAAAATGGTTGTGAAATATTTGTTTGTGTTGTGGAAGCTTGTTGTTTCCATGTGTTGGAATTATCTACCATTGTAATGTGGTTGGGGATTTGGGGCCAATGGAGAGGATGGCTTCTCCTCTTCATTGGATATCTTGGTTGGATGGAGAGCGTTGCATCTCCCCCTATTTTTTTGTGAATCAAACAAATCTTGGAGGAGCTATCTTGTTGTATTTGTGAATCTTGCAGTCTTGTTGGAGACCTTGTTAAACTTCCTTTGTGTTGTTCCCACTTAAAGTGGAGAAACTTGTATTAATGTATTTTCTTTTGCTTACATTCTTGTATTATTTCCCACCCTGAGTGGAAGAGTTTTTAATAATTTCATGGAGAAGGGTTACATTCCAATATTGTATATAGTGTAAGAGAAAGCATCAAAATGGATATATTGTGTAAAATTCTAGTTGGAAAATGTATAGAAAAAAAAAGAGAAGAAAGATATGTGTTATAAGTTAGTTTTGTGAAATAGAAAAGAAAACTGTTGTCTTTATTTGAAGTGTGAGCTTGTTGTGAGAAAATAAGTTCTTTTTAAAAGAAATGAGCAATGGGAAAAGAAAGTTACTACATTATGAAGTTTGCATTATGGTAAAATATAAATGAGAAATATAGAAGTTGTAACATGTTAAAATGTGTGCAAAGTAAACTTGAATATAAAATACGGTTGTTGTAGTCATTTTTGATATATAAATGTTGTAGTGAGGATGAAGGAGACAACAAATTTGAGATAGGAAATTGTTGCATTTTGTATTAAGAAAATAACAATGTAGAAGTAGATATAAATTCTTTATTTTTGGAATTCAAAGAAAACTTAGTGGAACAAAATGGAAATGATCTTGTAAGTAGTTGTGTGTTTATTTGAAATTGATAATGCTTAAAATGAGTAGTTTTAACTAAGAAATGATCAAATGGAATGAAATCTCAAAAATGGAAAACTTTAGGTGCATAGAACATAGTTCAGAATGTGTTTTGGAACATCGTAGCAACTTTTAATTTTTGTAAAACTCTCAGATTAAGGTTATGTTTTTTTGAAATAGGACCACCACCCTATGCAGAGCGGTGGTGTCAAAAGTGCCACTTATTAGGGTGGCAGTCCGTGGTTTGTCACCCAGGTAGGGTAGTGATCTTAGCACCGCCAGTCTTCTCTGGATGGCAGTTCTATCACTCACGATAGAACTCTGCGGATCTACGCCTGTGTAAAATTTTTAACTGGTTTATGTAAAACTTAAAGTTGATAAATTTAACCAACGATGTCCAACATGCAAATAATGTGTGATCCCATGGATTTGACCAATAAATTATTCAAATGATGGATATAAAATAGTTCTTCTCATTTTATTCATGGGGAGCCATATTGGTAAAAGGAATAACCCTCCCAATCCTTGAATGGAAATTATAGCAACAATAAAACTACATTTAATCTAATCTAAACTAGATCTCCTTGTAGAATATTCCATAGTTCTTCCCCCTTTCTCTCATGTCTTCCGCTTCTCCAACCTACAAGTTCTAACAAAACAAATAGGCCAAATGAGGGAAATGAACAAAGGAAAGGCTTTAACAAAAATTCATAAGGAAATTTATGGCTAGATGGAAACCCTAGGATCTAGTGGCCAAGATTGACTTGATCTAATGGTGGAGGTTTCACCCTACTTTTGTTAGGTGAGAATGTTTTTATAAATGTTTTTTTAAAACTTTAGTATGTGCAAATGACGAATGGGGCCATTTAATCACCCTAGGAATGCTAAGTCCTTATTAGCCCTGATGCGGGAGCATAACTTGCAGAGGCCATAACTTTTGATCCGACCGTTGGATCGTCCTGAAATTTTACAGGGTGGTAGATATACATTAGTACTATGCTGGGGACAACTTTGCCTATAAGGTTGTGCTCATTTTGGCACGTTTTCGGGCTCGGATTCCGTCATCTAGTGGTCTAAAATTGGCTCCGAATGTTTTTTCTGCTTTTCTCTAGGTCTTAGAACTTTAATAACTTTTGTTGTGCTTTTCAGAATAAGTCCAAATTTCACGTGAGCCCTAATTTATGAATTCATATTTGGCACGCAAATTTTGGGGTCAATCCGAGTTGTTTTGCATTTTAGGGTTTTTTGGCATTTTAGGGTTTTAGAGTAGTCTTGAAATAAAAGGAGAATGGTAATGATGTAATAGATCAGTGTGAATTCCAGAATGAGAAGTAAGCTATTGTGAAACTCCTGGTTTTATTTGCAAAGGTGTTTATGTGTGTTTTTGGAGGTATTTCAACCTCTTGTAGCTGGATTCACATCAAGCCCTTAGCATGTTTTAGTAAATTAATAAAAGAACTTTATACTATTAGGATAATGAAACTAAATTATTTAATCATGAGGTTAGTGAATTTTGGATTGAACATTAACTTAAGTGCAGAAGACATTTAATTAAGTAAATTAATCTAGGGTACCTTCCTAATGCATGATTGATTAATGGACTCTAGAGATTAAAATTGAGAATATGTTAACCTTTGTTCTAGACTAGGTTCTTCAATTGAAAATTTGAGTTAGTGGTGTTAGTTAGTTGTTGTACCCTAGGGGATTAACATCCTTGTAACCTATTTTATCCTTCTACCTTGTTTTTTTAACAATGAAATTTGTCTTAAATTTCGGGTTAAGTATTGGGAGTTAGCATGTTTTAGAACGTCTTTTTGTGTGGGCGTTACATTTGGTATCAAAGCCGTGGGTTGAAAGCTTGGACCCTGGGCATAGCTAGAAAACATAAGACATGCACTTTTAACCTAGTGCAAAATTGTTCTTTTAAATCTAGAAAAGCACACTATCTTATAAATTGTAAAATTTTAGAAAACTTAGAAAAATGAAACAAATCTAAATTGATGAACTAACTCTCACCTTAGTCTATGTAATAGGCGCAGACCAAATGAAGGGTATTTTCACATAGACCTAGGTATACCACTGTGAGATAAGGTTGTAGCGGTCATCCTTCCTTAGATTTTATGCAGAGGGTCCGTAGGAGGATGAATTTTTACATAGGATATGGAGCCATCAATTGAGGCTAGGGAATCTCCTTAATATAGTGAGGAGCGTGGGGTAGATAACTTCCGCGTGGAGTCACCTAGGGTAGAGTTATCACAAAGAGGGCATGGGGATAGGATTTCAGGACATAAGGAAAAATCATGGAGCCCTAGATAGAGGGAGGAACATGTAGAGAGACCGAGGGCTTGTTAGTCATCGGCTGCAGAGCATATAAGAGAAATCCTGAAGTTACAACCATCTCATTATTCTGGAGATATAGGAGGTTTTCAGGAAGAGGCTTGGTTGGTGAGCTTGAGTACATGCTTTAATCTTTTCCCTTGTATAACACGAAAGCTCATGTTGCAATCCATCTTCTAAGGGATGGACCAGGAATCTGGTGGAGGACCGGGGAGTAGTATCTCCATATTGACTCAAAGATACTTACCTAGGAGATTTTTTAGGAACATTTCAGGAGGAGGTATTTTCCTAGGAGGTTTATTCAACAACAGATAGATGAGTTTCACAACCTTCCCCAGGCATCTATGACTATAGCTGAGTATGAGAGTCAATTTTTGGATCTACTCCAGTATGTTGACTATATGCAAGATGAGCAGGTACGGATTCACAGGTTCATCTAAGGCCTGAATTTGGATTTGGGTGGTGCGGTAGGTTAGAGACAAAGTTTGGAGCCATATTCAGTAGATGCAAGATAGCAGATTGAGGGGGTCAGTTCTTCCTCCTCGTGGCAGAAAGAGTTTGGGACACTCTTCTTTCAAGCCACCTCAGCAGCCACCTCAACAACAATAGCAAACCTACCTACCTTACAGACCTCATCAGAGATTTGACGCATATAGGGGGCAAAGTATGGGACCTCTTCCTAGAGGTCCCATTAGGACACATGGTGCACATAGAGCTCAGTCAGCAGGAGCTCATCAACAGAGACCTAAATAGTCCATAACCGGGTCATCAGGATCCACATCACAGACATCTATAGTACCAGTTGGGGCCACAGCCCACTGGAGAGGACTAGACAACTGTTATGGTTGTGGTTTTTCTGGACACCATTGGAGAGAGTGCCCATAGAACCTTATCAACAAGGGTAAGATACAAATCTCAGAGCCTACTATTGAAGATATGGCACAGAGCCATCAAATATATGCTAGGGTCGAGAACCCTCAGGTCGAGCACTAGAGTGCAGTGATAGAGATGACAGATAATATTGGTGGTGTTTCCGCCTCTATATTATTTGATTCTGGTTCCTCTGATTCTTTTATTACACTATCCTTGGTAAAGTGTTACAGGCTAGTGGTAGTTAGGTAGGGTCATATTTGGGACGTTGAGATGGCTTCTGGAGCCAAAATGTTTGTAGACTCCTTAGTTAAGGAGTGTGTAGTGGATTTGGGACCCTTCACCACTACTTCAGATCTTCGGATCCTTCCTTTGGGTTCATATGGTGTCATCTTGGGCATGGAATGGTTTTCTGCACACATAGCTAGATTGGATAGTTTCTATAAGACTATTTCTTGTATAGATGATCTAGGAGTGGAGTCAGTGATAGCAGTGGTTAGGAAGCCCATTTCTATTTGCACCATCTTCGTTATGCAGCTTAAGCAGTGTGTGAAACGAGGTTGTTAGATTTATGTTGTTAATGTTAGTTACAGATCGGAGGATGACTCTAGTGGACCATCCCTTGATGACCATCCCATCTTTAGAGAGTTTTTTGATGTGTTTCAAAGGGAACTACTGGGGTTACCTCCCCCACGTGAGATAGATTTTCATATAGATTTTGTTTCAGGCGCATAGCCTATCTCACGAGCACCTCATGGGATGACTACTCCTGAGCTATGTGAGTTCAAGCTACATCTTGAGGGCCTTCAGGAGAAAGGCCTAATCCATCCTAGTGTATCCCCTTGGGGTGCACCAATGATCTTTGTGAAGGATAAGGATGGATCTTTGTGGTTGTGTATTGATTACCGCCAACTGAACAAAGTAACGATTAAGAATCGTTACCCCCTTCCGTGCATTGATGACTTGTTTGATCAGATGAAGGGGGCTACAGTTTTCTCGAAGATAGATCTTAAGTCAGGGTATCACTAGCTGAGGATTACAAAGGAAGATATTCATAAGACCGCCTTCCGTATGAGATATGGCCACTACAAGTTCACAATGGTACATTTTAAACTGATGAATTCCCCCGTAGAGTTCATGAGCTTGATGAATGGGGTATTCAAGAGTTTTTTTGATCACTTTATGCTCATATTTCTTGATGAAATTTTGATTTACTCACGTGTGCCTGAGGAGCACGAGGGGAACATTCGCTAGGTTCTCCAATGTCATTGGGAGCAGCATCTTTATGGGAACCTAGAGAAGTGTGCATTATTTAAGACAGAGGTGATGTATTTGGGACACATCATTTCTAGGGAAGGTATCGTAGTCGATCCTTCCAAGATTAGAGCTATTATGGATTTCCCAACACCCACCAGTGTGACCAAGGCATGTAGCTTCATGGTTTTGGTAGGATATTACAGGAGATTTGTTCAGGACTTTTCTTGAATTTTACACCCCATCACTTCCCTTCAATAGAAAGGTAAGAAGTTTGTTTGGTCATACTGATGAGAGAAGGCCTTCATGACATTGAAGGAATGCCTCACAAAAGCACCTATTTTTGTAGTACCAGATACTCACAGTGAAATCTACATTTGAACATATGCTTCTTTGGTAGGAATTGGAGGTGTATTGATGCAGGAGGGCAGAGTAGTTGCTTTTGAGTCTCGCAAACTCAAAGATTATGAGCTCAATTATCTGACTCATGATCTTGATATTGCATCAGTTGTGCATGCCTCAGTGTGGTGAAGAAATTTCTTCCTTGGTCAAAAATTTACACTTAGGATTGATCACTTGAGTCTATGCCACCTCTTTATGCAGCCCAATCTCAATGCTCATCAACGGCATTGGATGGAGTTGCTTTTTGAGTATGATATGGAGATAGATCATGTGAAGGGGATGGATAATGTAGTTGTAGATGCTTTGAACAGATGGAGTCATGTGGTTATGGTTACTTCAGTAGTTACAGATTTGTGGAGCATGATTTTGTAGCAGCTTCCTCATGATAACTTCTACCTTGCAGCCAAAGCAGAGATTGATTCTCAGAGGCCACTTGAGGGAAGATTAGATGGATTTTCATTAGAGGCAGATGGTTTTCTCAGACAAAGAGGTTGGATTTACATTCCTAGAGACGAATACTTGAGACAGGACATTTTGACAGAGGCTCATTGTGCACCTTATCTAGCCCATCCCAGGGTGAAGAATATGCATGCTACTTTGATAAAGTTGTACCATTGGAGAGATGTGGCTCAGTTTATGTCATGTTGTTTAGAGTGTCAAAGGGTGAAGGCCGAGCATTAGCATCAATATGTCCTTCTCTTTCCTCATGCCATACCGAAGTGGAAGTGGAACACCATTTCCATGGACTTCATTGTTGGGTTACCAATGTTGAGATACCACCACAATTCCATCATGGTTACATTGGATAAATTGATAAAGGTGGCTCATTTTTCTCTAGTGAAGACCACCTACACAGCTAGTGCAATGGCACGGGTATATCTCGATGAGATTTTCAAATTACACAGGATTCCATAGAAGATCATTTGTGACCACGTTCCCTTGTACACTTCCCATTTCTTGACCACCATGCAACATGCTCTCGGGATGAGGATCAATTTCAGCAGGGCATATCACCCTAAGAAAGATGGAAAAACTGATTGGGTGAATCAGATCCTAGAGGACATGCTTAGGATGTACGTTATGGATCACCATTCTAGATAGGAGGAGTATCTGTACTTGGTGGAGTTTTCCTACAATAATAGTTTTCAGAGTTCGATAGGCATGGATCCTTTTCAGGTATTGTATGACAAAGAGTGCATAAAAAATCTTAGTTAGGACAGGTTAGAGGACAGGGTTTCTCTTTGGCCAGCCTTATTGCAGGACATAGAGCAGTAGGTTGTTTTCATCATAAAGAGATTGCAAGAGGCACAGGATAGGCAGAAGAAGTACGCGGACCAGCATAGGAAAAATCATAGTTATGAGGTGGGCACAAATGTGTTTCTTCGTGTCAAGACACATAAGAGCCCTATCCTTTACGAAAAAGGTTCAAAGCTTTCTCTTAGGTTTATGGGTCCCTTTGAGATCTTGGAACACATCGATCCGTTGGCCTATCGTCTAGCATTGCCACCCAGCTTGTCTCTTGTCCATGATGTGTTTCATGTTTTTGTGCTTGGGAGATATATTTATGATCCTTCTCACATGCTAGATTGGATTGCATTGTAGGTTTAGGATCAGGGGCAAGTGATGGTGGATCCCATCCACATTATGGAGTGCAGGACCCTAGGCCTTTGTGACAGAGATATTGACTAGGTTTGGGTCTAGTGGGATAGATATGTTGAGACTTCAGCTACATGGGAGGATGCTACATTGTTATGAGTACAGTTTCAACACCCATTCTAGTGACTTCCAGGAGGAATTCGAGTCTAAGGGGATGGGGATGTATTGGCCACTTCCCTTTCACACCTTTTCCTATGATTTTGATACTGTCAACTACAGTTATGGAAATTGTTGTAGCCTTTTGATTTAGCATGATACTAAATGTTAGAGATATTAGATTATCATTGATTTCGATTCATATATGATGCATGTGGATTATTAGCGACATATTATATTGATGTGGATATTTTGTGGACATGGTTATTTATATATATTTATGACATGCGATATAATTTCTTCACCATGAGTAGGCTTTCATAACTGAAATAATGTTGCTATCATTTTGACATGGATGAGACATTGGATAGAAATGTTGCTAGAAATTTGTAAATGATTTGTAATTTCCTAGATGATATTTATTTGTATATACAAGATTTTAGAATACATTACATATTTTGGCATGGATGTTTTAATGTGGCCATGAGGCCGGAGGAGGTATTATATATTTTGTAGGTACATATATATATTTACAACAACATCTGGGGGATTAGAGACCAACCACATTGGAATTCTAGACAAATTCAACTAGGGTTACCATGGCACACGTGTAATTGTGTGTGTGTTAAAATTATTTGGTTAGGGAAAAATTGTGACTAAGGGGTTATGTGTTGTTTTGGTTTTAATTTCCCTTTTATTAATGTTAGTATGTGTTTCTTTTAGAGATATTATTTACTTGTTTTAATTATTTTGTTTTTGATGTATGTGTTTTCCCCTTTTACCTTAGTGTGTCTAAGTATATTATTAAAGGAATTAAATCTTGTCCTAAACTAATTAGAAGGTGTGACCAAAATGATTTCATTTATTAGGCTTGATTTACTCTTTGATTTTATGTTATGTGTTGAATGATTGAGATTTTGAGTGTTGTACACTCTACCCTTAATGGGAAACTCGAATTTGGCCTTAAGGGCCAATTTTCAAGGCTTGAGGGACAATTTAAACTTGTCACATACCTCTTAAATTTTCATATCAACCATACCTATGGGTTGGAGGGTAAAAATTATACCCCATTAGGTGTTTTGGGAAGACAAAAAGGTTAAATGTTTATTACAATTTCTTTCAAATATTAAATTTTGTCCTTAAAGGGGTATGGGCTTAGTTTGTGTGTTTAAATATTTTTTCATTCCTCTTACCCACCGATTTATGGTACATTGGGGTTGAGGTTTGGAATTATTATGGTGGAGGTGAGAATGACTGATGTGTCATCCTACATGGAGCAACCTCATCATCCTCTCTCCTTTTTATATTTATAGTAGCTATTTTTGCTTGTTCGGGGGTTACTTGGATCATTTTGTTCTCTAGTATTTTGTACAGTTGGAGGAGTTTTGGGAGTGCTTTTGGATTACTGGAGTTTTTGAATACTTGCTTTGTTTTGAGGAACTTGGGGAACTTACTCTTGAGAATAAGCTCTACTATGGAAAGGTATGAGTTTCACCTTGCTTATGTTATGCTTTATTTTTGTGTTTTTGTGCTTTGTGTTGTGTATTGTTTTCCTTGTTGGAATGCTTGTTGGGTATGGGTAGATTGCCTAACTTTGGATTAGGAAGAGACTTTGGGGAGTTATCTTGTAGGGAGGCATAAAAGATTACTTTATCTTTCTTGGAGGGAATTTGGGCTGGGTACCCCACCTAGTATAAGGAATGATTGCATTTCTTTCTTATTTCTTTTATGAGGGAGGCATAAGAGTATGTGGGATGTATAAGAGGTACTTGATGGATGCATAAGATTATGTAGGGATTTGAGATATACATTGGAGGACTTTAAGGTGGGAATCCATTTGCATTAGAAGGCATAAGTGGCCTCCCCATAGGACTTGCTCCTTTGGGTTTCATTTTAAGCCTTGTTTTGTCGTTGGTTGTTCTTTTTTTTGTGTTGTTATTTTGAATGTGGTTGAAATGTTTTGAAATATTTTTTTGTGTTGTGGAATCTTGTTGTTTCCATGTGTTGGAATTATCTCCTATTGAAATATAGTTGGGCCTCGGAGGCCAATGGAGATGGATGACTTCTCTTATTCATTGGATGTCTTGGTTGGGTGGAGAGCGTTGCCTCTCCCCCCATTTTGTTGTGAATCAAACAAATCTTGGAGGAGCTATCTTCTAGAGTTGTGGAGCTTGGCGTTTTGTTTGAGATCTTGTGAAATTTCCTTTTTGTTGTTCCTACTTAGAGTGGATAAACTTGTGATATTGTATTCTATCATTTGCTTACATGCTTGTATTATTTCCCACCTTGAGTGGAGGACTTTTTAATAATTTTCATGGAGAAATATTCCATTACAATATTGGTATATTGTGTATGACAAAGAATCAGAAATGAATATATTGCATGTAAAAGTTTAATTTGAAGTTGCATTGTGAAAAAAAAAGTTAGTTTCATAGTGAAGTTGTAATGTTGAAAATATGAAAGAAGGAAATATAGAGGTTATAATATGTTTAACATCGTATACATAGTAAATTTTAATGGAAAATGAAATTATGTATAGCTATTTTGAACATACATATGGTCAAGTAAAAATGGGAACAAGAAAACATTTTTTTTTAAGTATGTTGTTATTTTGAGATGTTGATTTTTTTGTAGTAAGAAAACAATAATGTATAAGAAGATTTAGATTTAATTTTTCTCATGTAAATACAGAGAAAATATAGTTGAAAAAAATAGATTAGACCTTTAATAGTTATTAATACTAATTTTGGAATGGAAAATGCTTAAAGGAATAAATTTTAACTAAGAAGATGAACAAATAGGAATGAAAAATCAAAACTGGAAACCTTAGGAAGCATCAACATCTCAGGCTCAAAATGCATTTTGGAACACCTTTTTGTAACTTTGGGAGTTTGTGAGAATATCTCAGATTAAGGTTATGATTTTTTCAGAAACATAGGACCACCACCCTTATGCAGAGTGGTGATCTCAAAACCGCTGCTTAGGCTAAGGCGGCGATCGCAAAACCACCACTCAGTAGGGTGGCGGTCCATGGTTTGTCGCCTAATGTAGGCCAGCGGTCCTAAGACCGCCTGGTCTGTTGTGGGAAACATTTCTGTCACTCACAACAAATACTCCGTGGATCTGCACGCTTATGTAAAAATTTTATCAGGTTTATGGAAAACTTAAAGTTGTAAAATTCAATCTATGACTGCCAGCATGCAAACAATGTGTGATCCCATGGATTAGAGAAATAAATTATAAAAATGGTGGATCTAAAACATTTTCTTCTCATTTATTCATAGGAGTAAGGTTTGCCCCAAATTTAAAAAACTCAAATACAAAAACTTGAAATAAAACCTAGATTAGTAGAAGGAATAACCTTCCCAATACTTGAATGGAGGTTATAACAACAATAAACTGTAGCTAAACTAATCTAACTAGATCTCCTTGTAGAATCCTCCATAGATCTCCGTCCTCGCTCCCATGTCTTCATCTAATCCAACCCATAATTTTAAAAAAAAACAAATACACCAAATGTGGGAAATGAATAAAAGGTAATGGCGTTAATGAAAACTCATTCGGAAATTTAGTGCTCGATGGAAACCCTAGAATCTACTCGCCAAGAATGACTTGATATAATGGTGGAGGTTTCAACCCTACTTTTCCTAGGTGAGAATGATTTTTATAAATATGGATTTAAAAAAAAAAATTATTATGTGTAATTGGGGAATGGGGCCATTTATTTGCCATAGGAGTGTTAAGGCATGGTTAACTCTTAGCAAGCTTTAGGTAGTTTTTTTTAAAGGACTTCTATAGTTAATAAGATAATGAATTTAAATTATTTTAACAAGAGGTTAGTGAACCATATCAGAGAAGGAACATTTACTTAACTGAAGAAAACATTTAACTAAGTAAATTAATCTATGGTACCTTCCTTAATGCTTAATTGGTTAATGGACCCTCAAAGATTTTTTTTGAGAAGATGTTGACCTTCTGTTCTAAACCAGGGTCTTCAATGGAAAAGTCAAGTTAGTTGTGTTAGCTAGTTCTTGTACCCTAGAGGATTAACATCCTTGCAAACTATTTTATCCTTCTACCTTGTCCTTGTAACAAAAAAAATTAGTCGCAAATTTCGGGTTAAGCATTAGGAGTTAGCGTGTTTTTTAGAACGTCATTTTAGACGGTTGTTACAATTGGTATCAGAGTCATGGGTTCAAAGCTTGGACCCCGTGTACACCTAGAAAACATGAAGACATGAACTTTTTAACCTAGTGCAAACTTGTTCTTTAAATCTAGTAAACCACACTAGTTGATATTTGGATAATTTTAGAAAACTTAGAAAACTGAAACAAAACCAAAATGATGAACTAACTCTCGCCTTGGTCTGTGTAGGAGGCATGGACCAGATGAGGGGTCTTTTCATATTGACCTAGATATACCACCACTAGATTAGAGATTAGCGGCCATTCTTCCTCAGATTTTACAGACACTTCAGGACATCAATGTCGCTATACACAAAGGGTTCCTATAAGGACGACTTGCTAGATAGGATTTGGAGCCATCAATTAAGGCTAGGGCATCTCCTTGATATAGTGAGGAGCATGGGGTAGAGAACTTCCATGTGGAGTCGCCTAGGGAAGATTCACCACAAAGAGTGCATGGAGATAGGATTTCAGGACATAGGGACAAATCCCAGAGCCCTAAACAAAGTGAGGAGCACATAGAGAGACCTAGGGCTTGTCAGTCATCAGCTGTAAACCATATTAGGGAGATCCTGAAGGTATGACCATCACACTATTATGGTGATACAAAAGTTTTTCAGGCAGAGGCCTGGCTAGTGAGCTTGAGTGGATGCTTCAAGATCTTCCCTTATACTAGCAACACGAAAGCATCTTCTGAGGGATGGAGTAGGATTCTAGTGGATGACTAAGGAGTAGAAGCTCCATGTTGACTCAGAAGACAGTTACCTGAGGAGGTATTTTTGAGGAGTGTTTTAGGAGTAGATATTCTCCTAGGAGGTTTATTCAGCAGTGGATAGACGAGTTTCATGACCTTTGCCAGACCATCTATGACCGAAGTCGGGTACGAGATTCGATTCCTGGATCTACTCCAGTATGTCGACTATATACAAGATGAGCTAGGTACGGATTCACAGGTTCATTCTAGGGCCTGAATTTGGAGTTGGGTGGCGTGGTGTGCATTCATTGTCCCATAAACATTAGCAGAGACCGTGGAGAAGGCCTATATTGCATAGAGGATATACGGGGGAAAACGCAACAGGCTAGAGATAGAGTTTGGAGCCGCAAATCTAGCAGATGTAGGATAGAAAATTGAGGGCATCAATTCCTCCTCCTCATGTGATGGACAGAGTTCAGTAAAGTATTCCTTCAGGCCACCTCAACAGCCACCTCAGCAGCAAGCATCAACAGACTCGCCCAACCTTACAGACCTCGTTAGAAATTTGATGCACAAAGGAGGCAGAGTATGGGGCCTCCTCCTAGAGGTAACATCAAGAGACAAGGTGTATAGAGAGATCACTCAGTAAAAGCTCGTTAACAGAGACCTGATCAGTCCATAGCCAGGTCATGTCAGGATCCATAACACAGATATCTAGAGTACCGAATAGAGCCGCATCCCACTAGAGAGAACTAGGAAGATGTTATGGTTGTGGTGTTGTTGGACACCATTTGAGAGAGTGCACACAAAACCCTAGCAAACAAGGGTAGGACACATAAATCTTAGAGCTTATTATCACAGATATGACACAAAGTCATCGGATCTAAGCAACGGTTGAGAACTTCTAGGCTAAGCACAAGAGTACCGTGATAGAGACGATGGGTAGTTATTGGTGGTATCTTTGCGTCCATATTGTTTGATTTTGGTTCATCTGATTCTTTTATTGCACCATCCTTAGTGGTGTGTTACAGGCCGGTGGCAATTAGGAAAGGTCATAATTGGGACGTTGAGATGGCTACGGGAGCCAAGATTTTTGTAGACTCATTAGTCAATGAGTGTGTAGTGGACTTAGGACCCTTCACTAACTACTTCGGATCTTCGAATCCTTCCTTTGGGTTCGTATGGTATTATCTTGGGCATGGACTGGTTGTCTACACATAGAGCTAGAGTGGAATTGTTACCACAAAACCTATTGCTTGTACAGATGATCTAGGAGTGGAGTTTGTGATAGCAGGGGTTCGGAGGCCCGTTTTCCATTCGCACCATCACCGCTATGCAGCTTAAGCGGTGCATGTGCAAAGGGATTGTCAGATGTATGTTGTTACTGTTAGTTACAAATCAGAGGATGAGTCTAGTGGACCATCCCTTGATGACCATCCTATCTTGATAGAGTTTGCTGATGTGTTTTTAAGGGAGCTACTGGGTTTACCTCCCCACACGTGAGACATATTTTCATATATATTTTGTTTTGAGCGCAGAGCCAATCTCACAAGCACCTTATCAGATGAATACCCTTAAGCTATATGAGCTCAATTTGCAGCTTGAGGGCCTTCTTGGAGAAAGGCCTATTCCGTCCTAGTGTATCCCCTTGGGGTGCACTAGTGATTTTTATGAAGAAAAAGGATGGATCTCTGTGGTTGTGTATTGATTATTGCTAGCTGAACAAAGTAACGATCAATAATTGTTACACCCTTCCATGCAAATTGATGAGTTGTTTGATCATATGAAGGGGGCCACAATTTTCTACAAGATAGATATTAAGTTAGGGTATCATCAGTTGAGGATCACGGAAGGCATATATTCATAATAGCATCTTCCGTATGAGATATGGCCACTACAAGTTCACATTGGTACCTTTTGGTCTGACGAATTCCCGCATAGTGTATCATGAGCTTGATGAATGGGGTATTTAGGAATTTTCTAGATCGCTTTGTGCTCATCTTCCTTGATGACATCTTGATTTATTCATGTATGTCATGAGGAGCATGAGGAGAACCTCCATCCAAGTTCTTCAGTGTCTTTGTGAGCAACATCTTTATGGTAACTTGGAGAAGTGTGCGTTCTTTTAAATAGAGGTGCAATATTTGTGCCACATCATTTCTAGGGAAGGTATCGTAGTCTATCCTTTCAAGATTTGAGCTATCATGGATTGGCTAGCACCCACCAGTGAGACCAAGGTGCGTAGCTTCATGGGTTTGGCAGGATACTACAGGAGATTTGTTCAGGTATTTTCTTGGATTACACACCCCATCACTTCCGTTCAACGGAAATGGAAGAAGTTCGTTTAGTTAGATAGATGTGAGTAGGCCTTTAGGAAACTGAAGGAATGCATCACGATAGTGCCTATTCTTGCAGTGCTATATCCTACAGGGTAAGTTCTACATTCGCAAATATGCTTTTTTGGCAGGACTTAGAGGTGTGTTGATGTAAGAGGGAACAATAGTTACTTTCGAGTCTTGCAAACTCAAAGATTATGAGCTGAATTATCAGAATCTTGATCTTGAGCTTTTAGCAGTTGTGCACACCTTAGTGTAGTGGAGACATTTCCTCCTTCGCCGAAGATATTTATACTTAGGAATCGATCACTTGATTTTTCACCACCTCTTCACGCAACCCAATCTCAATGCTCGTCAACGATGTTGGATGGAGTTTCTTTATGAGTATGATATGGAGATAGAGCATGTGAAGGGGAAGGAGAATCTGGTTGCTAGACGCTTTGATCAGACATAAGACATGTTTCTATGGCTACTTCAGTAATTCTAGATTTTTGGAGTAATATTTTGCAGTAGCTTCCTCATGAAAACTTCTACCTTCCAGCTAGAATGGAGATTGAGTCTCAGAGACCCCTTGAGGGGATATTTTATGGATTTTCATTAGAGGCAGATGGTCTTTTCAAACATAGGGGTTGGATAAATGTTCCTCAGAGATGGAGTCTCGAGACAAGACATTTTGATGGAGGCTCCTCGTGCACCTTCTTCAGCCCATCTCTAGGGTGAAGAAGTTACACACCACTTTGAGACATTTGTACCATTGAAGAGGACTTTGGAGAGACATGGCTCAGTTTGTGTCACGCTGTTTGGAGTGTAAGAGGGTGAAGGACGAGCATCAACATATAGTTTTCCTTCTCTTTCCTCATGATATACTGGAGTGGAATTGGGACACCATTTCCATGGACTTCATTGTTGGGTTATCGACGTTGAGATTCTACCATGACGCCATCATTGTCACGGTGAATAAATTGAGGAAAGTGGATCACTTTTCTCTAGTGAAGACCACCTACACAGCCACTGCAATGGACATAGGTATATCTTGATGATATTGTTCAGATTACATGGGATTCTGCAGAAGATCATTTGTGACTGCGATCCTTTGTACACTTTCCATTTCTGGACCACCATACAGCATGCTCTTGGGACGAAGATAAATTTCAGCATGACATATCACCCTAAGAAAGATGGACAAATTGAGTGGGTGAACCAGATCCTGGAGGACATGCTTAGGATGTACGTTATGGATCACTAGTCGAAATGGGAGGAGTATCTATACTTGGTGGAATTTGCCTACAAAAATAGTTTCCATAGTTCAATAGGCATGACTCCTTTTCAAGCATTATATGGTAGAGAGTGCAAGACAACTCTTAGTTGGGAAAGGTTAGAGGACAAGGTTTCTCTTGGGACAGTCTTATTGTAGGACATAGAGCAGCATGTTGGTTTTATTAGACAGAGGTTGCAGGAGGCGCAGGATAGGTAGAAGTAGTATGATGATCAGAATAGGATAGATCGTAGTTATGAGGTGGGCACAAAGGTGTTCCTTCATGTCAGACCGCATAAGAGCCCTATCCATTACAGAAAAGGTTCTAAGCTTGCTCCTAGGTTTGTGGGTCCCTTTGAGATCTTAGAGCGCATCGGTCCCTTGGCATATCGTCTAGCGTTGCCACCTAGCTTGTCTCACATCCATGATGTGTTTCATGTTTATGTACTTAGGATGTGTATTGCAGATCCTTCTCATGTGTTAGATTGGACCACATTGCGGGTGTAGGATCAGGGGCAGGTGATGGTGGATCCCATCCGCATTATAGAGTGCAGGACCCTGGGCCTTCGCGGCAAAGAGATTGACCAGGTTCGGGTCCAGTGGGACATATATGATGAGACTGTAGCTACATGGGAGGATGCTACATTGTTACGAGTGTAGTTCCCACACCTATTCTAGTGACTTCCAGGAGGAAGTCGAGTCTAAGGGGAGGGGGATGTAGTGCCCACTTCCCTTCGACACCTTTTACTTTGATTTTGATACTGTGGACTACACTTATGGACATTGTCATAGCCTTTTGATTTAACATGATACTAGATGTTAGAGATACTGGATTGTTGTTGATTTCAATTCATATATGATGCATGTGGATTATTAGAGACATATTATATTGATGATTGATATGCTATGGACATGGTTATTTATATATATTTATGACATGCGATATACTTTTGTCACTATGAGTAGGCTTTGATAATTGAATTAATGTTGTGATCATTTTTTTTGACATGGATGAAACGTTGGATAGAAATGTTGCTAGAAATTTGTAAATGATTCGTAATTGCCTAGATGATATTAATTTGTATATAGATGATTTTATATTATATTGCATATTTTGGCATGTATGTTTTAATACGGCCACGAGGGCCGAAGGAGGTATTATGTGTTTTGCAGGTATATATATATATTCACAATATATAAAGATGTTGTGAAAATATTATAGATGTTGTTGTGAATATATATATATATATATATATATATATATATATATTCACAACAACATCGGGTGATTGGAAACCAACCACATTGGAATTCTAGATGAATTCAACTAGGGTCACCATGGAAACATGTAATTGTGTGTGTTGGAATTGTTTGGTTAGGGGAAAATTGTGTCCAAGGGGTCATGTGTTGCTTTTGTTTTAGTTTCCCTTTTATTAATGTTAGTATGTATTTTTTTTTGAGTGATGTAATTTACTTGTTTCAATTATTTAGTTTTTGATGTATGTTTTCCCCTTCATCTTAGTGGGTCTAAGGGTCTTACTAAAGTAATTAAATATTGTCCTAAACTAATTAAAGATGTGACCAAAAAAAATTCATTTCTTGATTTACTCTTGGATTTTATGTTGTGTGTTGAATGCTTGAGATTTTGAGTGTTGTACACTCTATCCTTCATGGGAAACTCGAATTTGGCCTTAAGGGCCAATTTTGAAGGCTTGTGGGACAAGTTAAACTTGTCCCACACCTCTTAAATTGTCATACCAACCCTACCTATGGGTTGAGGGGTCAAAATTAGACCCCATTAGGTGTTTTGGGAAGATAAAAAGGTGAAATGTTTATTGCACTTTCTTTCAAGTAATTAATTTTGTCCTTAGAGGGGTGTGGGCTTAGTTTGTGTGTGTAAGTATCTTGTCATTTCTCTCACCCACCAATTTACGGTGCATTGGTGTTGAGGTTTGACTTCTTAGGTGGAGTTGAGGATGAGTGATGTGGCATCCTACATGGATCCACCTCATCCTCCTCTCTCCCTTTTCTATTTATGTAAGCTCTTTTGCTTGTTTGGGGGTTACTTGATCATTTTGTGCTTTTTATTTTGGAGAGTTAGAGGATTTTTGTGAGTGCTTGTGGATTGTTGGAGCTTGTGGATGCTTTCTTTGCTTTGAGGAGCTTGGGGACTTACTTTACTATGGAAAGGTAGGAGCTTCGTCTTGTTTATGTTATGCTTTATTTTGTGTTTATGTGCTTGTGTTGAATGTTGTTTTCTTTGGAATGCTTGTTGGGTGTGGGTAGATTGCCTAAGTTTAGAGTAGGAGGAGACTATGAGGAGTTTTCTTGTAGGGAGGCATAAGAGTTTACTTTCTTTCTTGGAGGGAGTTTGGGTTGGGTGCCCCACCTAGGTTAGGGAATGCTTGCGTTTCTTACTTTTCTTTTATGAGGGAGGCATAAGAGATTAAGGGAGGCATAAGAGTATGTGGGAGGTATAAGGGGTACTTGAGGGAGGCATAAGAGTATGTAAGGATTTGAGATATGCATTGGAGGCTTTAAGGTGGGCACCCATTCCCATTGATAAGCATAAGTTGCATCCCCATAGGTATTTCTCTTTTGGATATCATTTTAAGCCTTGTTTTGTTGTTTGTTCTTCTTCTTCTTGTGTTGTTCTTTTGAATGTGGTTGAAATGTTGTGAAATATTTACTTGTGTTGTGGAAGCTTGTTGTTGCCATGTGTTGGAATCATCTCCCATTGTGATGTGGTTGGGGCTCGGGGGCCAAAGGAGAGGATGAATTCTCCTCTTCATTGGATGTCTTGGTTGGGTGGAGAGCGTTGCCTCTCCCCCCTTTTTGTTGTGAATCAAAAAATCTTGGAGGAGCTATCTTGTGGAGTTTTGGAGCTTGGAGTTTTTGTTATCCAAAATGTCACCCCCAAGGTAATTTTGATAACATGCAAGCAATTATAGTTGATTCAGGGCGAAATTCATGTTCCTAGGGTCCCCTTACATATTTGTCTAACTCCCCTGTCCAAGAGGAAGAGAGTAAGTTCTGAAGAAAATGTGAAAAAAAATGTTCAAGAAGGAAAATAGGTCGATCCAGAAGAAAAATCGTGAAAATTGGCTAAGTCCTGCTCAAGGTCGCCTCCGGGACGTTTGGGAAAAAAAGGCCCGAACCGGCCGGTTCGGCCGAAATCAGCACAAATAGTCCGAAACGTAGCAGGGACAAATGGGACAAAAGTACGCGGCGGGTGCGAAATGCCTGTTCGAAAGAGAGAAAAAATCAACTAAATGCTGAGAGGGACAGTCTGGGACGTTTGGGTCAAAAATACCCAACACCGGCCGGTTTGGCCGAAAAATCAGTCAAGGCAGTCCAAAAGCAAATGGGACGTGCGGGACATCCCGAAAAGCGCGAACCATCCGGTTCGGCCATTGTAAATCAGCACAAATGAGCATACTGTACTCAAGTGGGACAAAGGGACACGTGGTGCTGACACGAAAACCCGAAGGATGCCGATTAGACCAATCAAATCATGACACGTGTCACAGGAGGAATAAGTCAACGTTTGGTCCGGAAACTTCAAACGACCATAACTTTTGAAACTCCGAGCTCCGATTTTGATAAAACCTATGATTGGAAATGGTGTCTGGAACGAGCACGACGTTTACTCTTACGCCATTATTTTTAATGAGGGTAGATATATTTGAAATGGTCCAGGAAACGTGTTCTGCATTTGATGCGGAATGAGTCATAAATGACTCTTGAGCCGTCTCCAAGTAAATGCTCTTTCCCGTCAAATGACAGAAAACGCCTGCTCAGGCCCAAAAGAGCTGCCCGCACTCAGTTTTTGCCATAGACTTTTGCATTTCTCAGCGAAATCGCACAAAATTGGTACCGTTGGAATCATGGTTCCGAGCCCAATGCACAGAAATCAAGAAATTCCAGATTTGATCAGAAATTGATTGAGATTTTTGAGGAAACGTGGCCAGGTTCAGAACAGTGTTTTATTTGGTAGCTGGGAGTGCAATTAAGAGGCATGGCCATCATTCTTTCTCGTGGCCCTGCTGCAGCACATGGGACAGTATGGGGAAATTTTCCAATTCGTAATGTATAACCATTCCACTCAATTGAATGCCTCTTATAGGTGGTTTAAGGACTAGATTTCGGGATTTCCATTTTCCCTCCTCTTCTCCTTCTCATTTTTTCTATAAATTGGAGTGTTTTCGGCTCGACTTGCATCCTAGGGGAGAGTTTTAACAAAGTCTCAGATAGTCCAAAATGATTTTGGCTCATTATAAAAGGGGAACATTTTTGCAAAGGCTTTACCAAAAACTTATTTGTGAAGCCAGTTTGGGACTCCTTGCATGGTGATCCAGGTCCCTTATCTTTGTAATAGACTGAATTGTGCATACCAGGAAGCAATAAAATACAAGTTTGTGGATGTATCTTCCCCTGCTGTGTTTTCTTGCATTCTTCTTGTCCCCTTTAATCTTTCTGCAAGTATATTGTGTCTTTTTATTATGTTCTTGCAGGAATTCATTATCATTGTGTGTGCTTGGAATATTGTTTACCTGAATGCATCTTTGCTGGATCATGGTGAACTGTCATCACCTCTTCTAGTGTGCACTTTGACCTCTGTATTTCACACATTTGGAGATTACTCTCCCACCCTCCTTCCTTCTGGTGTATCACCACTTTAGTGTAGGATTTAATTCTATGTATCTCTCTCCCTTGGTCCCTTGGAAATTTAGATTACAGGAGGTACACGTTAGCTTCCTGCATAGGGTATTGCCTTGTTCAGGTTTCATTTTAAGCAAGGACACAAAGTTCCTTCTTGGTTTGTCTATTCAAGTAGCAAGTCCCAATACTTGGAGAAACCCATATCCAATACACTGTGTTGAGTGGAACTAGAAACCAACTGATCTTCATCGAAATTATCTGTGATCGCAAGATAACACAGTTTAGTTGGAGACAATTGAGAGGATAGTACTTCCCTTATTTGTATTCACATGGTTGGATGTGGAGAAACTTGAGTCCCCTTATTTTGTTAGAAATCTGATAAATCATGCCCAGGATCTTCTTGTTTATTGTGGAGCTTGGAGTTTTGTTGGAGACCTTGTGAAACTTCCTTTATGTTGTTTCCACTTAAAGTGGAGAACTTATGATCTTGTATTCTATCATTTGCTTACATTCTTGTATTATTTCCCAATTTGAGTGGAAGACTTTGTAATAATTTTCATGGAGAAATTATTGCATTCCAATATTGGTATATTGTGTAATGAGAAAGAATCAAAATGACTATGTCATTGTATAAAAGTTTAGTTGGAAGTTGCATTAATGAAAAAAAGAAAGTTACTTTCATAGTGACGAGTTGAACATACATGTTGTAGCCGAAATGTGAAAGAAGGAAATCGATAGAAGTTGTCATTTGTATGTTGAAATTTTGTATGGAAAATGAAATTTAGTTATGAAATTATATGTTATTGGGAATAAGACAGACTCAATGGTTACTCGAGAAATGTTGAAATTTGTTCTTGTTCCTGAAACTTGATTTTCATACCAGTTTGAAAAAAACAGCATATTCGGGTAAGTAAAATGGAAAAAACTAAAGTATGAATGGCTTTTGGTTCGCTAGGGACATGTGAGACGTGAATGCGCGAAACATGAGTAGTTTTAACTAACAAGGAGAAGACGCACAAATGGAATGAAATGGGAACTCGGGACGAACCTTAGGTGCAAAGAAATCCCGATCCGAGTGAATTGGTTTTGGAACATTTAGCACTTTTTGTTTTTGGACAGAGCTCTGAATCCTGATTAAGGTTCTGTTTTTTTTAGAAACAAGATTGCCAGCTCTGTGCAGAGTTTGGTCTCGTAACTGCCGCTCAGGCTAAGGCAGAGGTCTGAAAACTGCCGCTTCGTAGGGTGGCAGTTCATGGCACGATAGCGGGGCGATCCCAGGGACCGCCGGTCTGCTTTGGAACTTGGGACAATTCTGTCACTTGCGATAAACTTTTCGATCAGCGCATGTGAATGTAAATTTTAACTGGTTCAATCTAATTTATGAAGCTATACTTAACTTGCAAAATTCTATCTAATGGGACTAGCAAGCAAAACAATGCGCGAAACCCTTGGATTTCGGGCAGAAAAACCTTCAAATGGTGGATTAAAACTATTCTTTTTCATTTATTGGGGTAGGGTTTGCCCCAAAACTTTGAAAACCCAAATACAAAAACTTTAGAATAAAACCAGATTGGGGAAAGAAGATCCCTCCCAATCCTTGAATGGGAAATTGGGACAACAAGTAAAGGCTTCAATCTAAACTTACTAAAGCTTGACCCTTGTAGAACCTCCATTATTTTCCCCTCTTGTTCACATTAGATTCTTTTTCCAACCACATTTTTTTCACAAAAAAAATGACCAAATGAGGGAAATGAACAAAATTTTGAAAGGATTTAATAAACACTCATAAGAAAATTTAGGGCTAGATGAGAACCCTAGGATCTAGTGGCCAAGATTGACTTGATCTAAGGGTGGAGGTTTCACCCTACTTTTGTTAGGTGAGAATGTTTTTTTAAAACTTTAGTATGTGTAAATGGGGAATGGGGCCATTTAATGGCCTTAGGAATGTGAAGTCCTTATTAGCCCTTAGTATGTTTTAGTAAACTAATAAAAGGACTTTAGACCATTAGGATAATGAAACTAAATTATATAATCATAAGGTTAGCCAATTTTGGATTGAACATTAACTTAAGTGATGAAGAACATATAATTAAGTAAATTAATCTAGGGTACCTTATTAATGCATAATTGATTAATATACTTTAGAGAATAAATTTGAGAATATGTCAACCTTTGTTCTAAACTAGGTTCTTCAATCGAAAAGTTTGAGTTAGTGGTGTTAGTTAGTTGTACCCTAGGGGATTAACATCCTTGTAACCTATTTTATCTTTCTACCTTGTTCTTGTAACAAAAAAAATCGTTGCAAATTTCAGGTTAAGTATTGGGAGTTAGTGTGTTTTAGAACATCGTTTTGTGCGGGCATTACATTTGGTATCAGAGCCATGGATTCAAAGCTTGTAACCTAGGCAGAACTAGAAAACATGAGACATGTACTTTTAACCTAGTGCAAAATTGTTCTTTTAAATCTAGAAAACCACGCAATCTGATAAATTGCAAAATTTTAGAAAACTAAGAAAACTGAAACAAAACTAAATTAATTAACTCTCACCTTGTTCTATGTAAGAGGCGCAGACTAGATGAGGCGTCTTTTCACATAGATCAAGGTATACTACCGCTAAATCAGGTTGTAGCGGTCTTCCTTCCTCAGATTTTACAGATGCTTCGGGACGTCAATTCTAATATATGTGGAGGGTCCTTAGGAGGCTGAATTACTAGAAAGGATATGGAGCCATTAGTTGAGGCTAGGGCATATCCTTCATACAACGAGGAGCATGAGGCAGATAACTTCTATGTGGAGTCACCTAGGGCAGAGTCACCATAGAGAGGGCATGGGGAAAGGATTTTAGGACATATGGAAAGATCTCAGAGTCCTAGAAAGAGGGAGGAGCATGTAGAGAGACTTAGGGATCATCAGTCATCGGCTGCAGACCATATCAAAGAAATCTTGAAGTTACGAGCATCTCATATTTCTAGAGATACATGAGGTTTTCAGGCAAAGGCCTGTTGGTGAGCTTGAGCGGATGTTTTATTCTCTTTTGTTGTACTAGAAACATGAAAACTCATGTTGTGATCCAGATTCTGAGGGATGGAGCAAGATTCTGGTGGAGGACCAAGGAGCAGAAGCTCCATGTTGACTTAGAGATAGTTACCTAGGATATTTTTTAGGGGCATTTCAGGAGTAAGTATATTCCCAGGAGGTTTATTCCTTAGTAGATAGATGATTTTCACAACCTTTGCTAGGCATCTATGACTATAGCCAAGTATGAGAGTCGATTTCTGTATCTACTCCAACATGTCGCGTATATGCAACATGAGTAGATATGGATTCACAGGTTCATTGGAGGCCTGAATTTAGATTTTGGTGGTGTGGTGCACATTCACTTCCCACAGACATTAACAAAGGATGTGAAGAATACATATATTCTAGAGGAGACATGGGGGAAGATGCAGCAGGATAGAGACAGAGTTTGGAGCTGCATCGAGTAGATGCAGGATAGTAGATCAAGGGGGTCATTTCCTCCTCATGGTGAATATAGTTTGGGATAGTTTTCCTTTAGGCCACATCAGCAATAGCAATAGACCCGCCTACCTTATAGACCTGCTTAGATATTTGACACACACAAAGGATGGAGTATGGGGCCTCCTATTAGAGGTCCCTTCAGGACACATGTTACACAGAGAGCTTATTTAACATGAGCTCATCAGTAGTGACCTCAGCAGTCCATAGTCTGGTTATCAGATCCACATCATAGAAATCTACAATACTAGCTGGGGCCACATCCCACTAGAGAGTACCAAGAAATTTTTTTGGTTGTGGTGTTGCTAAACACCATTGGTGAGAGTGCCCATAGAACCCTAGCAATAAGTGTAAGACTCAGATCTCAAAGCCTACTTTTGGAGATATGACACGGAGCCATCGGATATATGTTGTAGTCGAGAATTTCCACGCTGAGCACCAGAGTACTGTGATAGAGATGACAGGTAGTATTGGTGTTGATTCCGGATCTATTTTATTTGATTATGGTTGCTATGATTCTTTTATTGCACCATTCTTGGTAGAGCATTGCAAGCTAGTGGTAGTTAGGCAGGGTCGTAGTTGGGACATTGAGATGCTTATGGAGCCAAAAATTTTGTAGACTCCTTTGTTAAGGAGTGTGTAGTGGATTTGGTACCCTTTACCACTACTTCAGATCTTCAAATCCTTCCTTTGGGTTCTTATGGTGTCATCTTGGGCATGGACTGGTTTTTTGCACATAGAGCTAGAGTGGACTATTACCATAATACTAATTCTTGTAAATATGATCTAGGAGTAGAGTTAGTGATAATAGGGCTTAGGAGGATAGTTTCTATTGGCACCATCTTTGCTATGTAGCTTAAGCAGTGTGTGCGAAGGGGTTGTCAGATGTATGCTATTACGGTTAGTGATAGATCAGAGGATGAGTCTAGTGGACCATCCCTTGATGACCATCCCATCTTGAGATATTTTTATGATTTGTTTCTAGGGGAGATACTAGGGTTACCTCCCACACGTGAGATAGATTTTCATATAGATTTGGTTCCAAGCGTAGAGCCTATCTCACGAGCACCTTATTGGATGACTAATCTTGAGTTATGTGAGATTAAGTTAGAGCTTGAGGTTCTTCTTGAGAAAGGCCTAATCCATTCTAGTGTATCCCCTTGGGGTGCATCGGTGATCTTTGTGAAGAAGGATGGATCTCTACGGTTGTGTATTGATTACTGGAAATTGAAGAAAGTAACGATCAAGAATCATTACCCCCTTTCATGAATTGATAACTTGTTTGATTAGATGAATGGGGCTACAGTTTTCTCCAAGATAGATCTTAAATAAGGGTATCACCAACTAAGGATTATGAAGGAAGATATTCCTAAGACCGCCTTCCATATGAGATATGGCCACTACAATTTCACAGTGGTACCTTTTGGACAGACGAATGCCCCCGCAGTGTTCTTGATCTTGATGAATGGGGTATTCATGACTTTTCTTGCTCACTTTGTGCTCATCTTCCTTGATGACATTTTGATTTACTCACGTACATGTGAGGAGCATGAGGGGCACCTTCACTAGGTTATTTAGTGTCTTCGGGAGAAGCATCTTTACGGGAACCTAGAGAAGTGTGCATTATTTCAAATAGAGGTGCAGTATTTGGGCCACATTATTTCTGGGGAAGGTATCGCAGTTGATCCTTCCAAGATTTGAGCTATCATGGATTGAACAACACCCACTAGTGTGACCGAGGTGTACATCTTCCTGGGTTTGGCAGGGTATTATAGGAGATTTGTTCAGTACTTTTTTTGGATAATGCACCCCATCACTTCCCTTCGACGGAAAGGGAAGAATTTTGCTTGGTCAAACATATGTGAGAAATCCTTTAGGACACTAAAGTAATGCCTCACAACATCACCTATTCTTTCAGTATCAGATCCTCAGGGTGAAATCTACGTCTACACAGATGCTTCTTTGGTAGGACTTGGAGATGTGCTAATGTAGGAGGGTAGAGTAGTTTCTTTTGAGTCTCACAAACTCAAAGATTATGAGCTCAATTATCCGACTCATGATCTTGATCTTACATCAGTTGTGCATGCCTTAGTGTAGTGGAGAATTTTCTCCTTGGTCAAATATTTACACTCAGGATTGATCACTTAGCTCTTCACCACCTCTTTATACAACCCAATCTCAATGCTCATCAGTGATATTAGATGGAGTTGCTTTTTGAGTATGCTATGTAGATAGATCATGTGAAGTGGAAGGATAATGTGGTTGTAAATGTTTTGAGAAGATGGAGACGTGGTTATGGCTACTTTAGTAGTTATAGATTTGCGTAGTAGGACTTTGTAGCAGCTTCCTCATGACAGATTCTACCTTGTAGCCAGAGAAGAGATCGAGTCTCAGAGGCCCCTTGAGGGAAGATTAGATGGATTTTCATTAGAGGCAGATGGTGTTCTCAAACACAAAGGTTAGATTTACGTTCCTAGAGATGCAAACTTGAGACATGACATTTTGAAAGAGGCTAATTCTGCACCTTATTCATCCCATCCCGAGGTGAAGAAGATGCATGCCACTTTGCGATAGTTGTACCATTGGGATAGACTTCGAAGAGAGGTGGCTAAATTTATATAGTGCTATTTAGCGTGTCAGAAGGTGAAGGTTGAGCATCAGCATCCAGCTAGCCTTCTCTTTCCTCACGCCATACTAGAGTGGAAGTGGGACACCATTTCTATGAACTTCATTGTGGGATTACCGACATCGAGATACCACCATGACGCCATCATGGTCACGGTGGATAAATTGACGAAGGTGGCTCATTTTCCCTTGGCCTATTGTCTAGCATTGTTACCTAGCTTGTCTTGCATCCATGATGTGTTTCATATTTCTGTGCTTAGGAGATATTTTTTTTATTCTTCTCACATTCTAGTTTGGACCATATTGTAGGTGCAGGATCAGGGGCAGGTGATGGTGGAGCCCATCTGCATTATAGAGCACAGAACCTCGGGCCTTCGTGATAAAGATATTGACTAAGTTTGGGTCTAGTGGGACAGATATGATGAGACTACAACCACATGAGAGGATGCTACATTACTACGAGTATAGTTCCCACACCTGTTCCAGTGACTTCTAGGAGGAAGTCGAGTCTAAGGGGAGTGGGATGTAGTGCCCACTTCCCGTCGAAAACTTTTACTTTGATTTTGATACTGTCAACTACACTTATGGACATTGTTGTAGCCTTTTAATTTAGCATGATACTAGATGTTACAGATACTGGATAGTTGTTGATTTTGATTCTTATATGATACATGTGGATTATTAGAGACATATTATATTGATGATTGATATGTTCTGGAGATGGTTATTTTTATATATTTCTAACATGTGATATAATTTCTTAGCTATAAGTAGGATTTGATAATTGAATTACATGTTGTCATCATTGTGGACATGGATGAAACGTTGGATAGAAATGTTGCTAGAAATTTGTAAATGATTCGTAATTTCCTAGATGATATTTATTCATATATAGATGATTTTATATTTATATTACATATTTGGGCATGGATGTTTTAATGCACAATGCCGAAGGAGGTATTATGTGTTTTAGAGGTATATGTGTGTGTGTGTGTGTAATGTGTGTGTGTGTACGAAGTGTGAGTGTGTATGTTGTGTGTGTGTATGTATGTATGTATGTGTGTACAGTATGTATATATATATGGATTATATATATATGTATGTATGTATGTATGTATATATATGTATATATAGTCACAACAACATCATTGGAGACCAATTCATTCGAATTCTAGATGAATTCAACTAGGGTCACCATGCCAACATGTAATTGTGTGTGTGTTACAATTATTTGGCTACAGGTAAAATTGTGACCAAGGGGTCATGTGTTGTTTTAGTTTTAGTTTTCCTTTTATTAATGTTAGTATGTGTTCTTTTGAGTGATGTAATCTACTTGTTCTAATTATTTAGTTTTTGATGTATGTGTTTCCCCCTTTATCTTAGTGGGTATAAGTGTCTTATTAAAGTTAATTAAATACTTGCCCTAAACTAATTAAAGATGTGACGAAAAGAATTTCATTTATTAGACTTGATTTACTCTTGGATTTTGTGTTGTGTGTTGAGTTCTTGAGATATTGACTGTTGTACAGTCTACCCTTCATGGGAAAATTTAATTTGGACTTAAGGGCTAATTTTGAAGGCTTGTGGGACAAGTTAAACTTGTCCCACACCTCTTAAATTTTCATACCAACAATACCTATGGGTTTGGGGGGTCAACATTAGACCCCATTAGGTGTTTTGGGAAGATAAAACGGTGAAATGTTTTTTGCACTTTCTTTCAAGTAATTAATTTTGGTTCTTAGAGGGGTGTGGGCTTAGTTTGTGTGTGTAAGTATCTTTTCCTTCCACTCACCCACCAATTCATGGTGCATTGGGGTTGAGGTTTGACTTCTTAGGTGGATTTGAGGATGAGTGATGTGGCATCCTACATGGAGCCACCTCATCCTTCTCTCTCCCTTTATCTATTTATTGAAGTTCTTATGTTTGTTTTTAGGGTTACTTGATCATTTTTTGCTTTAGTATTTTGGAGAGTTAGAGAATTTTTAGGAGTTATTGTGGATTGTCGGAGCTTGTGGATGCTTACTTGGTTTTGAGGAGCTTGGGGACTTACTCTTGGGAACAAACTCTACTATGGAAATGGTAGGACCTTCACCTTATCTTATGTTATGCTTTATTTTGTCTTTATGTGCTTGTGTTGAATGTATTGTTTTCTTTGGAATTCTTGTTGGGTGTGGGTAGATTTCCTAAGTTTGGAGTAGGGGGAGACTATGGCGAGTTTTCTTGTAGGGAGGCATAAGAGTTTACTTTCTTTCTTGGAGGGAATTTAGGTAGGGTGCCCCACTTAGGATAAGGAATGCTTTCATTTATTACTTTTTTTCTTTTATGAGGGAGGCATAAGAGATTGAGGGAGGCATAAGAGTATGTGGGAGGTATAAGCGGTACTTGAGGGAGGCATAAGAGTATGTAGGAATTTGAGTTATGCATTGGAGGCTTTAAGGTTGGCACCCATTCCCATTGGGAGGCATAAGTGGTCTCCCCATAGGTCTTGGTCTTTTTGCTTTTATTTTAAGCCTTTTTTTGTTGTTTGTTCTTCTTCTTCTTGTGTTGGTTTTTTTAATGTGGTTGAAATGTTGTGAAATATTTGTTTGTGTTGCAGAAGCTTGTTGTTGCAATTTTTTGGAATTATCTCCCATTGTAATGTGGTTGGGACTCGGGGGCCAATGGAGAGGATGGCTTCTCCTCTTCATTGGATATCTTGGTTGGGTGAAAAGCACGTTGCCTCTCCCCGTATTTTGTTGTGAATCAAACAAATCTTGGAGGAGCTATCTTTTTGAGTTGTGGAGATTGGATTTTTGTTTGGATACCTTGTGAAAACTTCCTTTGTGTTGTTCCCACTTAAAGTGGATAAACTTTTAATTTTGTATTCTATCATTTTCTTACATTCTTGTATTATTTCCTACCTTGAGTGGAAGAATTTGTAATAATTCCATGGAGAAATATTGCATTCCAACATTGGTATATTGTGTATGAGAAAGAATCAAAATGACTATATTCTATAAAAGTTTATTTGGAAGTTGCATTGTTAAAAAAAAAAAGTTACTTTCATAATGAAGTTGCAATGTTGAAAATGTGAAAGAAGGAAATATAGAAGTTGTAAGATTTTGAACATTGTATACATAGTAAATTTGAATGGAAAATGAAGTTGTTATAGTTATTTTGAACATACATATGTTGTAGCAAAAATGGGGACAAGAGAACAAACTTGAAGTATGTTGTTATTTGGAAATGTTGATTTTGTAGTAAGAAAAAAATAATGTATAAGTAGATTTAGATTCTATATCTTTACTCATGGAAGTAGAAAGAAAATTTAGTTAAACAAAATGGAATATGATCTTGTAAGTAGTTGTGCTTTTATTTGAAATTGATAATGCTTAAAATGAGTAGTTTTAACTAAGAAATGTTCAAATAGAATGAAATATAAAAACTCGGAAACTTTAGGTGCATAATACCCAGTTCAAAATGTGTTTTTGAAAATAGTAGAAACTTTTAGTTTTTGTGAAAATCTCAGATTAAGGTTCTATTTTTTTCAGAAATAGAACCTGCCGCACTTGTGCAGAGCGGCGGTCTTGTAACTACCACTTAGGCTAAGGTGGTGGTCTCAAAACTACCTCTCAGTAGGGCAGTGGTTCATGGTTTTTCACCCAGGCAGGGTGGTGATCCTGGGACCGCTGCTACTCTAGGTGGTGGTTCTTTCACACACGACAGAACTCCCTTGATCAGCACCTGTACAAAATTTTTAATTGGTTTATGTCAAATTTTAGGTTGTGAAATTTAGCAAGAAAACTACCAATAATGATATGATGCTAAAATGTGTGATGTCATAGATTTGAATAATAAATCATACAAAATGTTGGATCTAAAACATTTCTTCACATTTTATTTATGGTGGGGTAGGGTTTGCCCCAAACTTAAAAACCCAAATACAAAAATTTGAAACAAAACCAGATTGGTAAAAGGAATAACCCTCCCAATCCTTGAATGGAAGTTATAACAACAATAAAACTACATTTAATCTAATCTAAACTAGATCTCCTTGTAGAATCCTCCATAGTTCTTCCTCCTTTTCTCCCATGTCTTCCTCTTCTCCATCCTACAAGTTTTAACAAAGAAAATAGGCCAAATGAGGGAAATTAACAAAGGAAAGGCTTTAATTGAAAACTCATAAGGAAATTTAGGGCTAGATGGGAACCCTAGAATCTAGTGGCCAAGATTGTTTTGATCTAAGGGTGGAGGTTTCACCCTACTTTTGTTAGGTGAGAATGATTTTTCTAATTGTTTTTTTTTTAAAATTAGAATGTGTAAATGGGGAATGGGGCTATTTAATGGCCTTATGAATGTGAAGTCCTTATTAGCCGTTAGTATGTTTTAGTAAACTAATAAAAGGACTTTAGACTATTAGGATAATGAAACTAAATTATTTAATCATGAGGTTAGCCAATTTTGGATTGAACATTAACTTAAGTGAAGAGAACATTTAATTAAGTAAATTAATCTAGGGTAGCTTCCTAATGCATAATTGATTAATGGACTTTAGAAATTAAATTTGAGAATATGTCAAACTTTGTTCTATACCAGGTTCTTCAATCGAAAATTTGAGTTAGTGGTGTTAGTTAGTTGTTGTATCCTAGTGGATTAACATCCTTGTAACCTATTTTATCCTTCTACCTTGTTCTTGTAGCAAAAAAAAAATGTCACAAATTTCGAGTTAAGTATTGGGAGTTAGCATGTTTTAGAATGTCATTTTGTGTGGGCGTTACAACTAATTTATTCCCACATTAAATTACAGAGATTTTTTTTGGATGTTTGAACTGTATATTATGGACCTAGATGAATATCAATAGCAACATATTACTTTTTTCCTGGTAGTATTTTTTCAACCATCAAAATGATTCTTCAATGTCTTTAAATACTTCTGTAGTTTTCCTTTGCGGAAATGATACCCTACGTATGAATCCGAACTAAACGCTTTGTAGTCATATCCCAAATGGATAACGAATGCTTTTTATTCATATCCCAAATGCTTTGCATCAGACAACCATCCATGAATTGAAGGAAGATGCATGATGGAGCCACATCTCTCTAAAAGCGAGGACATAATTTTATGAATGGGCCACTTCTTTTTAAGTAGATGAAGATTACTTAGGTTGTAGTGGCTTAATATTTTCCTATAAAATTATCTTAAACAATTGAAAAATATTAAGGCATTATCAGATATACAAATCTTGAAAGCAAATGACCACATATTTGTAAGCCTCCCTCCAATGGGAGCTGATAACCATTTACTAAGCCCTAGAAAGTTTCAATTGCCACATATGGACCATACTGGAAATTGATACGAAAATTAATTATCCAGGAGCTTCTTTGGCTAAGCATATTTCTCACTCTAGTTCACACAATACGGAAAAATTGTTTTCCATCATGTCACCGTTAGTTTTAATGGAATAGGTAACAACCTATTAGGTAAAAACATAATACGTTGGTATCTACTCGGTCAAATTTCTGTTTGTGGATTTTTAAAACAAATTGGTGCCGTATTGTTTCAAATGTGAGTACGCAGCAGGATGGTGGGGCATGGGAAATAGGGTTTGGGGGTTCAGATTCAAGGCCAGCTGGGTACAAGGATAGACCGTAGTGGTCTAAATTTTACCTAGGTTCACGTTGACTATGCACCTTTATGATAGATAGGTTGATCGAACTTCTTTCCCTGAAATTATTGAAATCCTTGGCATCCCTCAGAGCTTGGGAAGTGTTTTCCATTATATAATATGTATTACAGAACGTTGGTAGTAATATTGGCGTGAATCCCTGTGGTATATATGTAATCAAGGAGGTTGGGTTTCTCACTAATCGTATCATCTGCAGAATGTCATTTGGGAAGAAATGCAATGAAGCTAAGCTGGGTGGAAGAGTATTCAAGGAAGTTTTGGACGTATTGCTTTCTCTCGTCAGTGGATGTACTTATGGGGATTACATTGCTCTAGTGGGTTGGCATGATCTGTAAGGGATTAGGCACAAAATATCAATACATCCTTGCATTAATGTATGTTGCTATTAAATTTCATGACATGCAAGACTTGACTTTTTAATTTCAATCTAGATAATTATGTCTTCCTTAATGACATTGCCAAATGTAAAAATTTACCAATCACCACACATTTTTAGGTGTATAATGAAATTAATAGGTGTCTTAGTAGATTTTTCGATAACACTAAATATAATATTATAAATTTTCTTTTTGAAAAGTGAAAATATTTTCATTTTTTCCTTCCTCAACAACATGCAATGAAATATTTGTGTCAGCACATAATTTCTCTTCATTTACTCAAATGATTTCGAGAGTTTTGTTTAAATTTCCATTGTTTGTGAGTGATCTTTCTCCAAGAAAAATTTTAATTATCTTAATTTTAATATCAATTCAACTACTTTCTATAGTTTTATGATACCCCTTTCTTTTATAATTTTCAGCACCAATCCTATAACATTCATGTCTACTAGCTACTACATATATATTTGAGATAAGAACACAATGCATAGGATTTATAGAATCTAATTGAAATAATAATTCATCCACACATTATCCTAATTCTACATTGTAATAAATCTTATTGGCACCAAACAAATATGCCCACCCAACAATTTAGGCTTTACTACTTTTTTTTAGACATTTCCATTTTCCATACAGACCTACTCGAACTATTGGTATAGGTGATTCTTTTAAAATCACACATATATATATTTATTAAATTTATTCCATATTTGTAGATATTTTATATAGGTTTGAAAAATTACATTTGTTTTGTAATATTTTAAAATAATTGGCAATGTACTTTGTAATTACTCACATTTTAATTATTTTGAGTATATGTTTGTACATAAATGTAGAAAGTAGTAACGTTAGACATGTTTACGGATATGCAAAATGTTTCTAATATCAATCCATTATATTTTAATCTTTCTTGAAATAACATCCAATTCATTTGAAAGAATGCTCCTAATACAATTTTCTTGTGATTTCTTATATGGAATTCTGCATCTTATTAGATTTATGGGTGTTGTGGAAATTTCAATACATCTTATAAGTTTAATATACATTTATTTTTTTAACATTTTTATTTGGATGATGGTAAAATCATATAATAGACTGGCCTTTAAACAATTTTCTAACCATGTTTTATTTCTTAGGTCATTCCACATCATTCAAGAATATAAGTATCGAGGTAATTTTACTCTTTTTAAAGATATTTCCATCTTATTGTGTTAAATTTATCGTTCAACGTGATTTTTATTTTCTATGATTGATCAAAAACGTATTTCTTATTTTGGTTATGAGAAATATATGTAGAAGAAACGAAATTCCTCTTCCTTATTTTTAAAAATTAACTACTTAAAAGAAATTAAGATTATTTTTCAACAATTTCTTTTATAAAGAAAAAATTATACCTCATAGGATTGAATTATATTAGATAGAATCCATTTCCTTAAATGTTACATGTATGAAAACAAAACATATGTGAAATAATTGACTACTTTTCTAGGTCACTTTAAGACAACTAAGCCTTCCTCAAAATCTATGGTGGAATCAATATATCTAAATTGATTTCTAGCATTATGATGCACCTCACGGAATATTTCCTTATAATCTGTAACTCGTAAAAATTAATTACATATGGTTACTTTATTTTTTAATCTTCTTGAAACCCATGAAAACTTAACCTTCCTGCATCTTTATGCCTAAATAGAATAATGCACAATGGGAAAAAAAACCTATATTCCCAGGATGCAGTGATGTTGTCACCTTCCCAAGATTTGAAATTTTTCTTCTCTATTCTTGAGATTTTTATGGGTTTGGTGACTCTAAATACCCTTGTATAAGTCTCCTAAGAAATAAATCTAGTTCTAAAAATTTAGTCATTTTTTGAAATTTTGAGTTTTGAGTCTTTTCCAATCTTTTGCAGGTATTTCAGCTTTTTCTACCCCTCATGTCCCAAGTTCATCTAAGCCATCTATTCCCCAATTTTCCACTTTTACCGATTGGTCTTGTTTTTTCCTTTGTAGTCGTCTATTTCAGATTTGTGCATCCTAGCTATCCCAATGTCCCAAGTGCGGCCTGTGTCAAATACTTCTGACTTATCTGATTTTCATACATTGCGAGTGTTTCAGATTTTCCTGTCTTGCGGGTCCTGAGTGTTGTTTGACCACCATTTCCCCACAAACCCGCCTTTCTCAATTTATATTCCTCACGAGTATTTCAGCTTTGTGGTCCCAGTTGTCCCAATGTCCCTTGGGACAGTTGTGCCAAATTTTTATGCTTTTGCTGCAAATCAACTTTTTTCAACTTTGCGCATTCCAACTATCCTGATGCCCCATGGGACAGTTGTGCTCTTTTGTTCCACCTTACCTGATTTCCATTGTTTCAAGGTTGGTATAAGTATTAATTTCCTCATTTATTTTACCTCACCAAATTACTTGGGTTTAAATACTTATAAATACTTGGGTAATCAATCATTTTCACCACCTCACTTGCAAATTGCTATTGACCATTCATGTTCTATCTCCTCCGCCATTTCTAGCCATGGTCGAGTCATGTTCCATTGTATTTCAAATCTGTAGGTGTAAAAATAAGTTGTGAAACATCAAGGTGTTGATCAAGGAACTAAGGAATATTTTCTCACAAGTAATCTTTTGCTCTGGCCACAAGATGAAGATCAGTTTTAAAAGTCATGAACACATGTCTTCCTTGGAGAAGACTGTACTAAACATTGGCAATAGTGAAGCACAAAACCTATACTTGGAATAATTCTAGGCACGAATCAATTGTCAAAACCCTACTCCTATGGCTCAGTTGATTAAAGACAGTGGGATCATAGAGGCATGGGGTTTTCCAATTTCAGTCTAGTGTGGTGATATAATTATTTCTTGTAGCTCTTGTTTTGATCATGATACAAAAAAATCACTAATCCTCAAGGTCATGTGGTTGCATGAATTGATGAAGATTGCATTCTTACTGCCCTTAGAATTCCCATGGTTGAAAATTCAAATAATCTCACCATGGATCAAGCCCAAAATCTTTTTGATCAAGACAGTGAAAAATACAAAAGCAGAATTGCCAAGACTTGGTTCAAAACCCCTAAGAAAGGAGCCTTAAGGCTACCTAAGACAATGTTCAGAGTTGATTTCCATGCATAATTGTCAGACATCATCACTTTTTTGGCCAGGATAGCAGGAATTCCCACCACCATTGAGTTTCACTATTGGATGTGCCCCTACATCAATATCATATGTGAGGATAAGTAAAATTTAAACTAAGTAGGAATCATTTATGATAGCTTGACTAAGCAATTATCAAATGTTCAGAGAACCCAAACCTTCTACATGACCTCTTATCTGATGTACTCCATTGCATCTTATAGAGAGTGCTTGGGTTTCTCCACTTTTAATGATAAGAAGGATACCCCCATTTATATGTATCACCCACAATTGACCCTAAAGATCATAAATCATCACTTTAGGAGAGTGAATGATGCATTCACTATGTATATTGTCAAGTTGTTGGAAGGAGGTACTGCTAAAATATTTTTAGATGAGGCAAAACAATTGATCAGTGTATATGGCAACTTCTTCACCCAATTCAGGAAATTTTCATATATAAGATTGGTTGGATTTGAGGAACATCCCCTTAAACTTCCCATGTATTGCAATGATAAGATGGATTTAGTAGAAATATATATATAATTATACAAGTTGCATAGAAATTGTAGGGATAAGAATATTACATGTATTTAATTCCCAATCAGGACTACCCTAGATGCTCAGAATGTTGATAGAACAATTGCTCCTCTCACTCTTCATTACTATAAGACCAAAACTTGCTTTGAAACTAAGGATTTGATTTCCTCCAATTTCAGAATGGGTTATCAAAATCTTCCTGATATTGAAGACTAGTAGGTAGATTTGTTTGATGATTATGAAGTAAGGAGGAGGTACTATGGGAGATTATCTCTACAACAGATCATTGATTTTGGTATATTTGATGTCCCTGAAGGATTGGAGGAGGATGATGAAGAGCTACAATATCTTGTATATGAAAGATCAATCAAACATACTCCTATTGAAACCATTGATTGGTTTGTCAAGGAGAGAGATGATTTTAAAGAGCTAAATAATATTTTCCTAGTGAGAACTAAACTTTGGTTTGATAGGAAAATGAAGGGATTCAGGGAAAGTAAATCTAAGTCTACTTCCCAAGATATCCCTATTCCTTAGAAGTAAATACTTGTGTTAGCTCCTGAGACAGTTGAGCAATTTGTCCCTTCTCCTCTAGAATCCTCAACTCTAGTGTATACCAAAAAAGGGAAAATCAAGAAAGAAGATAAGGCATCTGATGTTATTCAAGAAATATGACCTTCTCCTAAACAAGTTGAGGCAAAGGACATAATTGTGCATTTGGATGATAATGATGATAGTCAAGAAAAAGAGCAAGAAAATCCTAAAGAGAATACACATGAAGTAAGTAGTATGATGGAAGATCATTCAAAGGAGATAGTTTCAGAGTCTATAGAAATATCTGTGAAGGAAGCTTCTGAATCCACTCAAACTGATACCTCTATGTTAGAAGTGTTTTTTTTTGCAAACTCTGAGTGCTATGAGTGCCTCTACACTTGGGCTCATTAATCCTTCCACTTCTAGTTCCTCATTTACCTGGGTACAACCATTACTGGAAAGCAAGAAGAGAAAGGCTACTTCAAGTGTTGTTGTTCCCATGTTTGATGTAGTGGCATCTCTTATAGGTATTACTCCTCCCCCTCTAGCTAAAAATCCTAAAGTCACATCAAGGTTCATCTCATACTCTCAAGTTCAGCACTTCATGGAAATTACAAAACCCAAGTTTGATAAAGATTAAAATTACCTATCAATGGGTGATTTGGAGTTGATAAGAATTCTCCTTAGAGAATCAACCCCAGAAAGTGAAGTACATGATCTAAGGGAGACTATGTCTAGGGTGATTAAAAGAGTTGAGAAGGGGAATCAAACACAAGAGAAGTTGGAGGAGAAGAACCAAATTCTATATAGTTTCATCAAATCATTATTGGAAGAAGATAAGGTTCTTGATCCCACTCCCCTAGCTTCCATCCCACCTCCTGCTATCTTGTCCACTGATGAAGTCCAAGCTATTAAAGACATCCATAAGCATGTTGCTTATGGTAAAATAATGGAAGGTATGGTTGATGATTTAATAATCACAGGCCTGAATTTGATTAAAGAGGCATTCAAGGCATATGAAAAAATTACCAAGATTAAACTGAAGTTCTCTACAACACTCAGTGGTTTAGATAAAGAGTTGAAATTATAAAGTGAGCGCATTCAAGATCTCAAATTTATGAGTGAGATAGATGTGTAGGTCCTTTTTTCTAATAAGGGTTTTGATGATGTTATGTAGAATCTATCCAAACAATGGGTCTTTAACATTGACTGGAATATCAAAGTTCTGAAAGAAGCCATTGGAGAACTCAAGAATATGCTGCAGAAAGGAGAATCTTTTAAATCCTGTGTCACATATTCCTTCTTGGATATACATTGCCAAATATTCAAAGAGAATTCAAGTGATAAATTCACTATTTAGGAGATCAAATCCTAGTTCAAGATATTTTTTAAAGAAAATCTATTCAAGCAGGACACCATCTCTAAGGAGAAAATGAAAGAAGTTTGCACACTACAGGATGCCATCACAGATGTTAACAAAGAGTTCTTGGAAAATTTATAGTTCGATAAGGACATGGAGAAGTGTTTGGGAAATTGGAATCATGCCACTGCCAATACAAAAAATCCTTGGGGAATGGACGTAACTACATCTTTGAAGTGATTCAGAAATCAAATACTAAAGGCAAAGGGGACTACAAGTTCTTTGACTAGTGTCTCAACTTCCTAATTCTTATTTTCCTTTCTTATTGTAGAATATCTAGTTAAGGTGTCTTTATCCCTTTAAAATCATGTGTTATGTAAGCAAGGGATAAATTGAATTTGTAATATTTTATTAGATATTAGCTTTTGGGATTTATAGAAAGGAAAATGAAAGGCTATTTGTAACCGTTTCTTGAGGTTATTTAAATCACTCTTCTCATCATTGTAAAGGATCACCATTTTTCATATCCAGATGTAAACAAAGAACATTGAAATACTCAATACAAAAGAAATTCCACTCTCTCTCATGTTTCTACTCTTTCTATTCTTTTTCTAATTCATATAAGGCTATATGTATTTGAATCAAGAACTTTGTGTCTTTCAATTGGTAAGTGTATTTCAAACTTTGTGTCTAGTATATGCAAGTCATGTGTTTGATATGCATACTCTAAATGTTTTTTATTTTATCAAACATAAGTAAGATATCTCTCTGCTATCTATATGTCTCAAAATGCTCTCCTATCATCTATTTCCGAATATCAGTCCTAATTTTTCCTATTTTCTTCTGTATTGAAAACCTTTTAATAAATGCATCTAGAGATATCAAAATCCATGCCAAAATATTGAACAATTGTTTATATTATAAATATTGTTTTTTGGCGTTTAATAAGGGAACCTCTTCCACAAAGAGGAGGGGTTGTTGTCCCCTGACTGTTTCTTTTTTCAAAATATTAAATTCTATAACCAACAAACGACAACTTCTACAATATATCTATAAGAATTGAAAACAATGCAACACTCCTACACCTTTTGATATCTAGATTAGTTGATAGACAATGTGTAAGCTTAGATAAAGTAGAATAAAATGATATCCTCACTGTATATTATGTCTTGCATGAAAAACATCAATGAGGCTATATGCATGCTAAAAAGAGTTATCATTGAAATTGAGGACGTACAAAATTTCCTCTTTAAAAAATTATATATGCAATACTATGAACAAAAAACTCAGTGTTCCAACAAATATGTGCTAAATTTTATTTTCTCTTTTTTCCTATCTCAGTTCACATACCACATGTGACTTGTATACAACCAACAACATATACTAAACTATAACAAATTTGTATTGACAACTTCATTTATCGATCCTATGTTTATGATTTACTTATTCTTAGTATAATGAAACTATATACATACAATTTGTTAATTAATGATCAAGCATATTAAATATACATTTTAAAAAAAAATGTATTATTAACAACTGGTAATTTGGTAATGTGATTAACTTTCTTTAATGAATTTATGGTTCCTTCAATAGTTGTATTGTGTCAATTCTACTTGGACTCTAATAATTTCCTAATCAAACTCATGATTATTTTAGTAGTATATATTGTTTTGTGACCCATTTGTAATATTTTTATACAACGACTTCTTCAAATCAATGATTGAATCTCATTTTTATATGTTATGTGATGATAATTTCCATATTTGAATGACATTTTGCTATGAAAAACACTTTTTTTATCTAAATAATTTACAAGACCTTAGTATTAACACCCCCCTCATTTTATGAGTCTCACCCAGTGAGCATTAAAGAAAATAATTTTGAAGTCTTTATAATATTACTAGTCTATAGAGTATTGCAATTTGTTTTTATATTTCATATGCAATGGATGCTTTAAATGAATGATTGAGTTATACTTTTCTATCCTATACATATACATATAACACTTGTCCACGAAAAAAACCTCCTCTTTTAAAAAAAATTCCGAACGTTTATATTCACATCCTCCTCCTTAAATGATGCTTACCAAGTAAACATCAAAAGAAAACAAGTCTCAATGCCTTAGTTTTTACAATGGTTTAACAATAGCTTCGACTATTGCTAGTGCATATTATTTATATCTATATGCAATATTATATAAAGCTAATATTTCTTAGTCTATATTGGTATGCCCTGCTAAGTATTTTTCCTAACTTTCCTATTGTTTTTATGTACTATTGGTTATTAATTTTTCCTTCGCCCTTGAAATGCATTAACTTCGATAAGATTTGGCATATCATAGCCTTGTTTTCTTAAGATTCTATGAAAAAATAAAACATGTTCTATATTATTTCCTAATAAATTGTACATGAACATTAAACCTAGCCTCGTACTATTTCCTTACAAATTTATTTTGTCAGGATTTGGATTTCTTGTTTGACTTAGTGCAACCGTCCACTAGTTCACATCAGCTAGCCTGATTTTCATGCCTAGATATTTGTCTTTCTAACCAATTGGAATAATTAGAGATGAGATTTGATGCCTATTTTGGACATTTTTGCCTGATTTAACCATATTTTACACTTTGTAGAATTGTCAACCCGTCCTTGTTTGACAGGAAAGAATTTGGTATAACCATCATTATCACTATATACACATTCACTATAAATATAAGTGCAACATTATATAGATATTTAAATAAAATATTTGGTTAAAAATGTGTTTATAATGAACATAGAATCCCTGAAACTTTTCTGAAACTTGTAAATAAAACAAAAAAAATGTATTTTTAAAATTATTCAATAAAGAAAAGAAATTTAAGACATGTTGTTTAAAACCTCTTAACATCATAAATTTTTGGTTTGACGGGTAGGGTCAACCATCATATCTCAAAGTGCAAACCTCAAAGAAAAAATATAACATTGAAGACAGAGAGTTTCGTATGAGGAGCAAAGAGAGAGATAGAAGAGGAAAAAGAATAAGAAGAAGAATTATGTCGAAGGATGAGTTGCTACAGTGGACTTGGCTCCATTCTTCGACTATTCTCCACTTTGTAATCTTGAGAAGGCTTCTTAGCCATCCAATTTGGCTTCATATCTCCCTTATAAAAATCAACTTACTATTTTTAGTAAGTATGATAAATCAAGTCCTTGATCTTCAATTGGATGTTGCGGCTAAGTCTTCCTCTTTCTCCCTACGTTCCTCGTTCCTTATGGATCAAATTTCCATTTTTAATAGATGAATGAGGGAACACTTACTATTTTTAGTAAGTACCAAAAATGTCTTTTCTGGTGGATTCTCAGCTGTAGTGCACCTCCAATGTCTTTGTCTTCTTCGCAGGTTCTTTTATCAATGACTTTCCCAAAATAGCAGTTCCTTTGTAGTAGACCTGCTATTTTTAGAAAGTTTTCCTTTAAGAGTCGGATTGACGTGGAAAAGAAAAATTGATATGGATTTTTTCCCAATATCCTCCCTCTTAACTTTCGGGCCCACCCACTTCATAGTCCAGGAGATTTTAAAGTTTTAATTTTTAGACCTGACAGTGCTTTCAAGTACAACAGCCATTAATGGACCTCAAAATTGCAGGTCTAGTTTTCTCCTCTGTTTGTGAAGAAAATTATATTTTTTATGTTGCTTTTTTTTTTTGGTGCTTCACGTGCAATCTTATTTTGATCTGGCAACCGGTTTGACGGGAAATCCCACTTCTTTCTTCGTTGGGCCGGAAAGGAGATTTTTTCATTGTGGATTCTCTATCGCACATGGGGGGAGTTTAAAGGTGTCTTCTTGATGGCCTTGAACATAGGAATTAATATAAAAAAAAATTTGTTGTTTCATGCACCGGCTTGCAATATTTCTTCATATCTTCATTTTTAGGTTATGGATCTTTTCACCGTTTTCTTCCTTTTGTTGTTAGTTTCTCCTTCTTGTTTTGATGAAAAAACCATTCTAAGACCTACACATCACTGTGGGTAATTTGTTTCAGTGTTTGGGATGATCTTGTCTGAGAATTTGCAATGGCAGAGTGATGGTAGAATGTTGCAGAGGAAGAATGGAGGAATAGAGTGCACCTATAATTGTTAGAATCTAGAAGCAGAAAAAAGTGAAACTTGGAAATTTTTAAAAAGATATGCAGAATTAGGGCTTGGCAACATTTTTTCATGCTTTATGTCCCTAACCTAAAGGACGTGATGGACATAAAATTCCATAGTGGTCAAGAGCATGACATGTGGTACTCGATCCAACGACAAGGAATGAAGGAGGAAAAAGCTGATTTAAAGCACTAATAGCTGAAAGGAGGTCACATGGGCGTCCAGAAGAATCCCTATGGGGGATGGGTGAATTTTTCAAGGTCTTATGTCCCCCACCTCAGATGCATAAGGGACATTAAATTCCATTGTGTTCAAGGAGCTGACATGTGGCGCCCGATCCAACGGTAGGGAATTGATGCTCAAAAAATGCACTTGGGGGTTGAACGGTCGAGTTTGGAGGTCACATGAGGGTCCAAGAGGTCATATGAGGGCTTCAAGGGGCTGGCCACTCTTTTCAAACTTTGATTTCCTTGACCTTGGGGGACATGAGGGACACAAAATCTTGCCAGGCTCTTGGTGCTGACACGTGTCCTCCCAAAAATTTGGCTAAGTCCTGAACTTGTAACAATGATAATGTGAGGTCCCGATGGACATTTTTGGAAAATTTTATATGATCCTGATTGTAAATGGCCTTCTGAATCAAATGGTGGGGGTATCATGTCTTTATTATTCCATTTGATCCTTGAAAAATCAGATTTTTGATTTTGTACTCCACATGAGCTTGATAAAAACTACCTGCAGACCTGATGCACCATAGTGTTGTAAAAAATATTATGTCACCATAATGTAGGCCTTAGAATACTATTTTTCTAGGGTTTTTTTTTTCTCCTAACTCCATCCAGAGCTCCCAAAATCTTCTTCTGAAGCCCTGTAGCTATTTTAGGCATGTGTACGGCCTAGGCTTGTGAACCCTGATTTTTACTCAGACTTCTCCAACTCTTGCAAAACTTCCCCAAACCTTAAAAAATCATTTCCATTATGTTATAAGGTAGTTATTTAATCTCTGTGTTGAATTTTTCCCTTCCCTTCCACTCCAAGGAGTTGAATCCAATCATAGGAAGGCTAGCGATAGCCCTTCCTGTGACTGCCTACAATTTGCATTTTCAATGAACTCCTAAAATCACCTAAGGGGAATGAATGGAATTTCATAAATAACCTAGGGGGATGTTATAAATTTGGTTGGGAGCTCATTTGGACTAACTGGATGGAGCTGAGATTTCCTAGGAATGATAAAACATGAAAAATTTGACATAGGGGCATAGTTGTCATGCTTGGAAAATTCCAATTTAGTCATAGCACATTTGCACAACAGTAGCTAGCTCTAGCTTGGGGACATGGCATGGATTGAGTGAAGTGAATAGATGACATGGGAATCCAAAATATCAATTTTAGACCATATAATTCGTTGACCAGTGCCTTATCCATTAGGCCCTGTGAAGTCATGTACAACTTCTAGAAAAGAAGATTAGAAGGAAACACACACACACAAAACGAAGGAAAGGAAACACATGTCACACAATAGGAAGGGAAACACACACAACAGAAAGGGAAACACACCTATCAATCACCTACAGTACAATGCAGGGGACAGCCGACTTTCACTGAAATACTTTTCATTTCTCAAAAGTTACCCCTAAAGAGGTAACACCGAATGATGATGTTCTGCGAAGCTGTTGATGGGTTCCAGAAAGTAGCCTCTCTTCCTCAAATGCTTATGAAATCTAGGTGATTTCACAATTTTCCTTTTACTTTGTAGGAGTGAGTCCATATGAGCTTCTTGATGCTTGAGTCCTTAGAAATTCCACTGTCTTCATGCTCTTTGAAATTGGTTTCATCGTGCCAATTTCCTTCCATGTTTATCCATATAGCCAATTCTCCATTGAGCATCTCATCACTGACCCAATGCTGATTTTCATTCCAATTCCTTTGATATTTTGAGTTACTTTCTTTCCCGGGTCTATGCTCATTGACATCTTCTCTATGAGAAACCTTTGATTCATCCTTTTCCTTCACTCCACTGCGAGGTGCTTGAGTACTAACGAAAGGATTAGATGCGAACTCATACTTGTCTTGTATGTCCATGACACTAATGAAGAGATCAAAAATAAGTTCAGGATCTTTTATAACTTCTACTACATCTAATATTTCTTACACGGAGTAATGTTTCATCATTTCCTATAGTTCCTCTTTTTACCCCTTTGAAGAATCTTTATCTTGCAACTCAAAGAAATTATCTGGAGGGATTACCTCATCATCCTGAGAATCAGTTCACTCTACCAATCCTTCATCTAAAATATCTTCATCTTTAGAGGTCTCGAAACTTCTTTCTTTAATTTCTTTGTCATGGAAAGAGTCTTCATCTTTAAATGGGAAAGAAAATATCTCCATTTCAGTATTGCATCCATCAATCATTAGCTCAAGAGTGGAATCATATGTTTCATCTTGACTTATCTCAATATGGCCAACCTTCACATTAGTTAAGGCTTCCTAATTAGCTTCATGCTTGTCTTGAAAATTTGTGGCTTGCATCAGGAGCTCGAGACTAAGCTCAAGATCTTCAGTTTCTTCTACAGATCTAAGCATTTCTTTTACAAACATTTCTTTCAAACCTTTCATAGGCTCATCATAAGTTGATTTTTTCTCTCCATAGATGGTCGGACTGAGATCATCCTCATCCCCAAATGGGAATGAGAATAACTCCTCATCTTGTAAAATCATATAAACTAATTTTTCTTCTTGAAAATCATCAAGAACCATCTCCTCTTCCTTATGGTCTGCATCATCTGGTGATTCAGGGCTGTCCTCTTATAACTCGAATCTCCTCAATGCTTCGTTGAAATCCAAATCTCTTTGGGAAGGCATGTTTGGGCCTATCAAGATGGGGATATCCTCTTCCTCCTCAGTTTCCACAAAGTGATTCATCTCCCTTCTACCTTGATACAAGATGTTAGCTTTCAGGCTTCCAGATGTTCGTACCGTGTACCTTATTTTTCTTCTTGGGAAGAAATTTCTCCATGTCTCCCTTCACTGGTATGGTTGTGGATGACCAATTCATCAGAATTTTCCCTCGCAAGTCTCAGCAAAAAATTCTACTCAACAAAATTCTGAATGAGGCCAGGTCATCGGCTACCAAAATCATCGCTGAAATTTTCTCATCTAGAAATTTAGCGAGAGACACTTGTGCATCTTTGACCTTCCCTACAAGTGGGACCTTTTCTGACTCCAAAGAGTAACAATATTCACTAGGTGGAGTCATTGTAAGTTTAAGAGGCTTGGCGACCTTTAAAGGCATCACATTGTCTGAGGCACCATAATCTATTATGCAATTGTTCAGTACATATTTTCCAAAATCAAGGGAGACATAGAAAGGTTCAACTTTATCAGTCTTCGATGCACTTAGAGAAAACATGTTCTATGAGGGAGGTGTAGGTGAGTTTGGTAGCATGCCTTTGGAACTAGAAGTTACAACATTGGGTGTTAGACTACCACTCTTGATGTATCAAATGAACCTCTCGAATTTTTCAAGATGAGTCTGCAAATATTCAGTTTCAGTAATCTACACTTTGGATTTTTTTGCATATTCTATGAAGTCAAAGGGAGAAGATGCAGACAAGGGGAATGAAGGGATTGATTTTGGGGTCTAGATAGGCTTGTGAGCATGATTTATTTTAAAAGGTACACTAGGAGATTTCAAGTTATTAGATTTTTTAGGAGCAAATTTGAGTTTAGAAATGGAAGAGACATTGGAAGACTTACTTGGGATTTCGGGAGTCTTCTTATATGCTACAGGATCAGGATCCAACAATGCAGACTTCATGGAAGATGGAAGTGGGGATCCTCGACTAATTATTTTATTTTTCAGAGTAGCCATAGGAGGATCATCAACCTTCTTCTCTTTTGCAGTAGTGGAGGGAGATGCTATTTTCTCAAAATGAGAACAAGTGAATACCGTGCATGAGAAAATGGGTGCATCTTCTTCATAACCTCCTGAATACTCACAAAATCTGATTTGTGCATCATTCTCAAACTCATCACTTTCTAGGAAACTACCACCTTCACTTTATTGTTCAATCTCTTATTCATCTTCTTGAAAACTGCAATTTATGTTCATGGGTGGGGCCTCCAAGGCGAGCCTTTGGGGTGCTCCTGCAATCTGATTTTTGTTTTTCCTTTGAGAAGATACCCATTAAAATAATTCCCTCTTCAAAGAGGCCATCTCATTCTCCAAATTTTTTAGGGACGGATTGGTTCTCTCGTCTCCAGGATGTCAGGTCTTTCCCTTTGATGGATTCTTGATCTTTCTAGAGAGGATGAGATCATCATCAAGTTCAATTGCCATCCTTTATGCTTCTACAATGTTCCTTGGTTGGGATCTTCACAGAAAAAATCCTACTTCTAATGATTGAGCATTGATGAAGAATATCTTGACATTGTTTTGAGATGGTGAATCCTCTTCAAGTATCCTTCGAAGCAACTATTCGAAACGAGCCACAAAGTCTCTCATGGATTCATTTTCTCCTTTCCTCATTTGAGCCAACTACACCAAGAGGTCTTGACAGTCTTTAGTTGATTTAAATCTTTCCTCGAATGTAGTCTTGATGTCATCCCAACCAGTTATGCATCGGGAAGGTAGGAGGTAGAACCATTTTGCTACTTTTTCTCAGAGGGACTCCACGAACAATCTCACAGCAATGTCTTCATGTTGGACACCAATAATTCCACGTGATGTTGTGAAAGCAGCTATGTGTTCTTCAGGATGTTGTGTGTTATCACCTTTGAACTTTGGAAAGGTCTTGTGGGAACCCATTGGTTCAAAAGCAAGCTTGCCCGTATTCCTTCCCCATAGAACAATGGGTTGAAGTATTTCTTCTTCATCTTCCAATTTTATCTCTATTTCAGCTTTTACTTTAGCCAATTCTTCTTCAAATTATAGCACTAGAAAAATATGTAATAGGAATTTGAAAAGACACCATAGAATCTGAAAAGTCACGTGCAGAAATCAGCAATGCGTCTTTTAGCAATGGACTTTCATGAACTCTTTTTTCTTTTTATTTTTTCAATATTTGGAATTTTCTTTTGTATTTTGAGACATTGCGGTCTTATTTTGGGTGTAGATGCTGCTAAATCTGCCCTACAGTGGGTGCCAAAAACTGTTGGCGAGAAAATTTTTCGGGTGGAAAAACTAGTGGATTTCTTGCCAACGCTCTGGGAATCTAAGTCCCTCTACTTAACTGGTGTAGTTGTCGTATGTGCATGCGAGAGAAAGTGTGGATTTCTATGGTGGTATTTCAACCGGGGATCCAACAGGGGCACTCCAATGACCCTGCGACAAAGCTAGTAATCTCTTACTAGGGAAGTCTTCATTTGTAGAGTGGGAAAGGGGAGTGAGAAAAGAGGTAGGAGAACTAATGCTGCAAGTAGAAAATCAGATTCCTACACACACACACACTAGTTAGAAAATTCAACACATGCATTTATGGGAAGAAACAACTCTACGAATAGCAACAAGACCAGATAAAATTTACTGATCACCAAGTATCAAGAAACCCCTTAGTCAAAGAAAGCTAGAAACTCCTTCTTATATTGATTGCTCAAATCAAAGATATACATAATGTGGGAATGGAAGAAATTTGAGAGGGGGAGAGAGTAGAATAAAATGGATATCTCCTTTTCTTTCTCTAGGTACAATGCACTCTTGAGTTTACAAGATCAATTGCCAACCCTTTGCAATGAGAATGGCATTACAATTTATAGAATGAGAGGTGACTTATCATCTTCCTCATGACCTTTAAAATACCTTAATATGACTTAAGACTGTTCATATTCCACTTTAAATATTTAAGTCCCTTTTATAATAGAAAGGAAAATTAATTTACATTATATTTCTAAAGTCATATTAAAAAGTTCAACCCTCAACGTAAAAATATATATTGAAGAGAGAGAGTGTTGTATGAGGAATGAAGAGAGAGAGAGATAGAAGAGGAAGAAGAAGAAGAAGAAGAATTATGCCAAAGGATGAGTTATTACAGTGGACTTGGCTCCATTCTCTGATTGTTCTCCACTTCGTAATCCTGAGAAGGAATCTGACCCATCCACTTTGGCTTCATATCTCCCTTATAAAAATCAAATTACTATTTTTTGTAAGTATGAGAAATCAAGTCCCTGATCTTCAATTGGATGCTGCAGCTCAGTTTTCCTCTTTCTCATTGCGTTCCTCATTCCTTCTAGATCAACTTTCTATTTTTAGCAGGTGCTCGAGGGCACACTTAATATTGTTAGTAAGTTCAAAAATTTCTATTCTAGTGGATTCTCAGCTGTAGTGCACCTCCAATGTCTTTGTCTTCTTCGCAGGTTCTTCTATTAATGATTTTCGCAAAATAACAGTTCCTATGTAGTAGACCTGCTACTTTTAGAAAGTTTTCCTCTGGGAGTTGGATTGACATGGAACAAAGTTTTTTGATATGGGTTTTTTCCCATTATCCTCCCTCTGAAATTTCGGGCCCACTCGCTTCATAGTCCAAGAGATTTTAAAGTTTTAATTTTTAGACCTGACAGTGCTTCTGGGTACAACAACCATTAATGGACCTCAAAATTATAGGACTTGTTTTCTCCTCTCTTTCCAAAGAAAATTATATTTTTTATGTGGGTTTTTTCTTTTGGTGCTTCACATGTAATCTTACTTTGATCCGACAACTGGTTTGATGGGAAATCCCACTTCTTTCTTCGTTGGGCCGAAAAGGAGATTTCTTCATTGTGGATTCTCTGTCGCACATGGGGGGAGTTTAAAGGTGTCTTATTGATGGACTTGGACATAAGAATTAACAAAAACAAATAATTCATTGGTTCATGCACCGGCTTGCAATATTTCTTCAGATCTTCATTTTTAGGTTATGGAGATTTTCACCGTTTTCTTCCTCTTGTTGTTCGTTTCTCCTTCTTGTTTTGATAAAAAATCCTTCTGAGACCTACACATCACTATGGGAAATTTTTTTAAGTGTTTTGGATGATATTTTCTAAGAATTTTCAATGGTAGAGTGATGGTAGAATGTTGTAGAGGAAGAATGAAGGAATAGAGTGCACCTATAACTGTTAGAATCTAGAAGCGGAAAAAAGTGGAACTTGGAAATTTTTAAAAAGATATGCAAAGTTAGGGATTGGGCACATTTTTCCATGCTTTATGTCCCTGACCTTAGGGATTTTATGGACATCAAATTCTACGGTGGTCAAGAGCATAACATGTGGCACCCGATCCAACGGCAGGGAATGAAGGAGGAAAAAGCTGATTTAAAGCACTAGGAGCTGAAAGGAGGTCACATGGGTGTCCAGAAGACTCCCTATGGGGGATGGGAAAATTTTACAAGGTCTTATTTCCCCCACCTTAGGTGCATAAGGGACATTAAATTCCAAGGTGGTCAAGGAGCTAACACGTCGCGCCCAATCTAATGGTAGGGAATGGATGCTCCAAAAATGCACCTGGGGGCTAAAATGTCAAGTCTGGAGGTCACTTAAGGGTCCAAGAGGTCATACGAGGGTTGAGAGGGTTTCATGGGGGCTCGGAACACTTTTCCATCCTTTATTTTCTTAACCTTGGGAGATGTGAGGGACACAACCCGCCAGGCTCCTGGTGCTGACATGTGTCCTCCCAAAAATTTGGCTAAGTCCTGAACTTGTAACATTGATAAATTGAGCTCCCGATGGAATTTTTTGGAAATATTTTATATGATGCTAACTGGAAATGGAATTTTTAATCTAATGGTTGGGGTATAATGTCTTTATTATTCCACTTTATCCCTAAAAAATTAGATTTTTTATTTTTAACTCCACTTGTGCCTGAGAAAAATGGCTTGTAGACCTAATGCACCAAAGTGTTGTGAAAAATATTATTTCATCATAATTTAGGCCTTGGAATCCTATTTTTGGAGATATTTGTTTTCTCCTTACTCCATTCGAAGCTCCTAGAATCTTCTTCTGAAGCCCAATAGATGTTTTAGGCATGTGTACCGCCTAGGCTTATGAACCCTTTTTTTTACTCAAATTGCTCCAAGTCCTGCAAAACTTCCCCAAACCTTCAAAAATCATTTCCATTATGTTGTAAGGAATTCATTTCATCGCTGTGTTAAATTTTTCCCTTCCATTCCACTCCAGGGAGTTAAATCCAGTCCTAGGAAGGCTAGCGATAGCCCTTCCCGTGACTGCCCAAAATTTGCATTTTCAATTTTCTCCTAAAATCACCTAGGGGGGATGAATGGAACTTCCTAAATCACCTAGGGGGATGTTATAAATTTGGTTGGGATTTCATTTAGATTGACTAGATGGAGCCGGGGTTTCCTAGGAATGATAAAACATGAAAATTTCGGCATAGGGGTATAGTTTTCGTGCTTGGAAAATTCTAGTTTAGTCGTTGCACATTTGCACGACAAAACTATGGTTGGAGAGTTTAAATCTATCCTTCATTATGCATTTTTGTAAGTCTAGTTGAATGCTTTAATTGCACTTATTTCTTGAAATTTATTTCATTCCTTTGGGGTATGGGCTTGATTTGAGTGTGTAAGTAAACTGTCATATTATTCACCTACTTATTTATTGTGTCTTGTAGAGTGAAGTTGACTTGTGAAATAAGAGTTGAGGATGTGTGATGTGGCATTCCACAAAGATCCACCTCATCCTCCTCTCTTCCCCCTTCTATATATTCGAATTCAATTTTTTTTGGGTTACACTCTTTTGGTTGCTTTACTTTTGCATACTTCTTTTGGGGCAGATTCTTTGCTATTTGGAGCTCTTACTTTTGGAGAAAGTTGCAGAATTTTTATAGACCCGTGTTTTGTTGATCTTGGGCTATTTTGCATTGGAAATATTATGGTTGGGAACTTGAAACAAACTCCATTATGGAGAGGTAAGTGCTTGGCTCTTGAAATGCTCTTCTTTTATTGTGCAAATGTTATTATTGTGGATGTTTTGGCGTGTATGTGGGTTGTTTGCTTAGATGGCCTAGGGATGGTGTAGGAGAATACTGTGGGGTATTTCTTTGGGAGGCATAATTTTTTTTGGGAGGTATAAGTGTGGAGGGAGTTGGGATTTGGGTTCCACCTTACAAAGAAATAGCTTGCATTTCTTTACTCGTTATGGTGTTCCATAAGAGGTTGGGGAGGGATAAGGAAATGTGAGGAATAAGCGGTGCTTGGGGGAGGCACAAGGGCATGTCAAGGATTTGAAATGATATATATATATATATATATATATATATATATATATATATATATATATATATATATATATATATATATATATATATTGGTAGTTGTTTTCAGGTGGTGATACCCATTTACCCTTGGGAGGCATAAGCAGCATCCCCCGTAGTTTCTTACTCCTTTGGCTTACATGATGGAGCCTAAGTTTTGTTTTCTATGTTTTAATGTTGTTGCAAACTAGATTCTATTTTGGACTAAGTTTTAATGTGAAAATTTGCATGTGTGTTTGTGGAAGCTTGTTGTTGCCATGAGTTGAAAACACATCTTCTATTGTATTGTGGTTGGGGCTCAAGGGACAATGAGGAAGGATGGCTTCTCCTTATCATTGGATGTCTTGGTTGGGTGGAGAGCATTGCCTTTCCCCTGCTCTTGTTGTGATCAGAACTGGAATATTGATAAATCTACATGTTGTTCAGGAGCAAAGGAGAAAAAAAAAATAGTTGACAATCCCTTGTTGAAATGAAATCTTATTGTAACCTTTCCCACTTGAAGTGGATGAACTTGTATATGTTTTGTAATGGAAATATGTTGTATTGAATATGAAAGTTGTAATTTTGAGATGTAAAGGACAGATATACTCTGTTTTCTATCTTGAAAGAAAGAAATGTATTTTGTATATTGTATTGTGAAAATCATGAGAAAAGAGAAGTTGTAAAAGAAGGAAATCTTGTCTTTGGAATAAAAGTTCCATTCTTTTCCATGATTGGAACTACTGTAGTTTAAAATATGAGTATGAAATATATTTGAAAGCTCTGTTTAAAAGGGAGAAATGCATGTGAGGAAAATACAGAACTCTGTCTTTTGAAATGTGTAAAATTGGAAATCAGAATTACATTTTGGTTTTGAATAGTTTGATTTGAATCAACTAAATGTATTAGATTAGAATTGGAATGAATTCTAATGCTTGGAAGATGAAAATGGCAAATAGATCCCTTAAAATTTGATCTCTATTTTGTATTTTCAAACTCAAAAATACTTTATCCAAAATGCACAGTTTGAACCTGAAACAATGAAATAAAAATTTAAACAATTAAATTGAAGTAGTATGCCCTTAATGAATTCAATTGGATAAAAAACACTTAAGGAATTTCTTAGAAAACTTAGCAAAATCGGGCACAAACCGTTTTGTTGTCGTTTTTGCTGTCAAAATTATATTTTTTTTGTTTGGAGTTAATCAAACAAACTTACCTTCCAAATTCATCCTATATACATCTAAGAACAAGTATCCATGTTGAGAGAGGAAGAAGATCAATTGATTAAAATTTCATAAGTTAAAATTTACCAGCTTACCTTTTAAAAGCCTCCAGATTGTTTTCATGAAATTGACCCCTTAAACATTAACAAAATGATAAGTTAATGCTTTTTGGGCAAAGAGGGCTTTGAGATCTTTCCAAAATGTCCTTGTTTTCCCAGAACCGAGTCCGTGGTCAAAAGTTATGGCCTTCAGAAGTTTTTCTGCGTTTGGGATCAAAAATAATTCTAACTGTCAAAAAAAAAATGGGGAAACATTTCCTTGGAAGATCCATGGGCACGAGTTTTTCTTTACCACTTTTTAGTCAAAAATTCCAAAGGCATGAATTCCCCCACTACTTCGGTGACCCGCAAGCCTTTCTTTTTGTCATAAATCACCTAGGTTCAAAAAAAAGAAATTTTGGGAAAATTTCCTCCGCGGACCCGCCGCCCCGCTTTTGCCTTTTTGGTTGTTTTTCATGGCGACATGGGCCACAACAGTTAACTTAACCTTTAAAATAATTTTAGAAATTTTTCTAAGTTTCCTTCACCACCCCTCTAGCTCGCAGCCAATCAAGTGCTACCACGTGGCGTCACAAGGCATCGACGGAGGAGCGGATCCCCTTTTTAGCTTAGCGCTTCAGAAATTTTTTGGGAAAAATTTCTTAGATTCTCTCGCTGGCTCGATGATCCACATCCAATGGAGGGTTGACATGTGTCTTCATGTCACATCTGTGGAGACATGGAGATTTTTAAGTCTTTAAACCTTTTTTTTGCAGAAGTCAAATTTTGCTAAATTGCTTTGATAGCCCGACGGGCCGCAACCAATCAGTGTTTGACATGTGGCGCCTTGGGCGTCAATGGAGGTGTAAATCATTTGATTCCATAGTGACTTTTGGCCAAAAAGGATCATTGTCTTAAAATCCTATGACGGCCTGATTTTCCACCAGAGTTTAGAAATGCCGACACATGTCCTCTTCAGGCTCGTGGGCATGCTTAGGTAGATCATGCTTTTGTTCCAAAAGGGAAAATGCGCTAAAACTCTCCCTGCACCAGCCCACACATGGGAAAAAAGAAATTACTTCCCCGCCCTGCCATGGGAACGCGGGCGCATAGAAGTGAAATGCACTTTTCACCCAAGGGTGCTAAGGGCAAAATTTCTTCCCTAGGCCTGCAGGCCCGCCAGCCCATAACTTGAGAATTATAGGGAGTTAGAAGGACTTCTTTATATCATTGGAAAGGGGAAGAAATTTCCTATCTAATGGTTTTGTTTTCAAGAAATGTTTAGTGCATTAAATATATGAAAAATTTAGGTTAAAATGCAAGGTAATCCTAAGAGTGGGTAACTGGGAAATAACTCCCCATTAATTTAAAATGTTAATTCTAAAGTATGTGTTGACCCTTTAAGGGGTCATGTCATGGGGTAAGTGAACTTATTCCTAACCCCATGTAAATAAGAACTGTGTCTAATTTTATACCTTGTGGAATTAAATGCCTTGGGTATTTAATTGTTTTGACCCCTTTAACCTTCTGAATTTTATTAAGGAATGTTTAATATTAGTGTTAATCTAATTAATTGATAAATCATCACCTAAGGGAAATTTAATCTCTACTCGGTTGTTTTTACTCATTAATTGTATTGTGATCTTTAATGTTGGATATAATGGAAAACTTTATCTTCTTAACATAATTGACTTTGATATCTTTCTTTGTGATAATTGTTGCTTTGAGGCTTGTTTGTAGTCCCACCTTAAAAAAAAAATTATCCCATAATTTTTCTGACTAATCCTAGGTTGTTCTTGGGTCTCAAGTGGAAGTTTATAGCGGGCATCACACATTTATATTCACATCCTCCTCCTTTTATGATTCTTACAAAGTAAACATCAAAATAAAATAAGTCCCAATGCCTCAGTTTTTATAATGGTTTAACAATAGCTTCGACTATTACTAGTGCATATTATTTATATCTATATGTAATATTATATAAACTTAATATAAAGCTAATATTTCTTAGTCTATAGTATTATGCCCTACTAAGTATTTTTCCTAACTTGCCTATTGTTTTTTTGTACTATTGGTTATTAATTTTTCCTTCCCCCTCGAAATGCATTAACTTCCACAAGATTTGGCATATCATAGCCTTGTTTTCTTAAGATTCTATGAAAAAATAAAATGTGTTCTATATTATTTCCTAATAAATTATACATGAACATTAAACCTAGCCTCGTACTATTTCCTTAAAAATTTATTTTGTCAGGGTTTGGATTTCCTATTTGACTCAGTGCAACCGTCCACTAGTTCACATTAGCTAGCCGGATTTTCATGCATAGATATTCATCTTTCTAACCAATTGGTATGGTTAGAGATGAGATTTGATGCCCATTTTGGACATTTTTGCCTGATTTAACCATATTTTACACTTTGCAAAATTATCAACCTGTCTTTGTTTGATAGGAAAGAATTTGGTAAAACCGTCATTATCACTATATACACATTCGATATAAAGATAAGTGCATCATTATATAGGTATTTAAATAACATATTTGGTTTAAAATGTGTTTATATTGAACATATAATCCCTAACACTTTTCTGAAACTTATAAATACAACAAAACAAAAAAATGTATTTTTTAAATTATTCAATAAAGAAAAGACATTTAAAACACGTTGTTTAAAACCTCTTAACATCATAAATGTTTGGTTTAACGGGTAGGGTCAACCGTCAAATTTCATCATTGGGTATGGTATACTTTCTATGACAATACTTCAATGATTCTTTTCAAATAGGTCACATGCTTCCACATTTTGAATACATGTATTTCTTAGAAATTGCAACTTAAATTTAGCCAAATTCCGTTCCTCATAATGCTTCAGTAGATGTCCATGTCCTTTTTTGAAGCTCTATTTTTTGGAGAGACTCAGAACATGTGAGTGCATGTGAACTGATAAGATAAATCAAATGTTAGACAAGAAACCCCTCTGCTCCAAATTGATCCTGAGTCCCAAATCGGCTCTGCTCAACCCCATCTTCCTCTCCATTACAATCGATCACCTATTCTTTCTCCTGTGCATCCGAGTTGTTATCCCGGACAGTGACGGTGTTTCTCTCCCTTGAGAGGGAAAAAGGAAGTAGCTATGTTAAAATCCTTATTGGAGGAAGGAAACCTGGTCATATGCCCCGAGAAAACCTCTTAACGTATCTTCCTGATACGTTCTAGGTTGACTACCAGCATGGCCATTTGACATGTACCAGTCTACCGTTTCGTTAACCTTTATCGTTAACACCACCGCATAGTTTGTTAGCAAGTAATTCCGGCTAGTTTTTCTGATCATGCTACACCAATTTCAAAAAGAAAGCCTGATAAGTTGACATGAACTGACAGAGGAAAATAGATGAGGTGACTACTAGCTGTTCAAAAATAGACGGTCGAGATGAATTGGATTCAAGATTCAAAATTCAAAATTCAAACATAAGTCACCTTCATGGCACTTGCTGGAGACTTTCAGAGCAGGATAGCAAGGTGGGAATTGGGATGGAATGGCTTCTACCCATTTGTATTGTTATTTGCCTCTTCCTAAACACAATGCTTTTTCCCGGTAATAAGTAGAAACATCATCCACTGATCAGTCTTGATTGAATTACAATGTCGTTCAAAAATTGGTTGGGTTTGAAGCTGCCTGCAATCCCTCCTCTGCAACAACAGAGAATGCCTCTGCCACTTCCTCTGCCTTTGACTCTACCCCTCCCAATGACGCCCCACGCACATGTCAGACACATTGTTGAATCTGATTTGGAAAGAATGGGAATTCTGGGACATGTCGGCGGAGGCACAGTGTATAAGGTCCTCCACCAAAAATCCTCCTCTTACTATGCCCTCAAATTCATCCTCCTCGACTGTGATCCCTCCCTCACAACACAGATCATAAGAGAGATGGATATCCTCAAGAAGACCGATTCTGCTTACGTTGTCAAATCTCAGGGGGTCTTCGAGGAGAGAGGGAATATAAATTTTGTTATGTAATACATGGATGGAGAATCCTTTTCTGATTTAGTGAAGCACAAGAAGCGGATGAGTGAATCGTTCCTGGCTAAGATTGCCTACCAAGTGTTGGAGGGACTGAAATACCTTCACAGGAAGAGGATTGTTCACTGAGACATAAATCCCTCCAATCTGTTGATCGGAAAGAATTTATAAGGAGTCAAAGATTGCAGACTTTGGGTTGAGCAGAATCGTGTCACAGCCCATAAGTTCCTTGTGCAATTTGTATGTAGGCACATGTGCATACATGAGCCCCGAGAGATTCGACCCGAATAGCTATAGCGGAAGTTATAACGGTTACACAAATAATGTGTTCAACATGGATACGCCCGCACAATTGTTTTTCTCTATAAACAAACTAGTATAAAATGACATCCCGGTAATGCCGTAAACTACTTCCATGGACTGCAAAAAAGAAAAAAAAATCTTTTTTGGGGGTGGGTTTATGCTCTGTCGAAAAATATTCCCTGCATTGTGGGTTGAATAACTTCATGAAGTCAGTTATGTGCACAAATAGTTTTGCCTAAACTTCATGGAATAGTTTATCTCCTTAATTTGGTCGAGTCAATTAATGTTCTGAACGGAAACTATTTACTTCAAGATCTTTTCAGTTTGAGTTGCATTAGGAAACTCTTTGTGCCTTTTGATTTGTGTCATCATTGGAATTTTTTCCAACATTCTACGTAGATTTGCTTCTTTTTTAGGTGCGTCGTGTAAAAGGAGCTTTACTTACTTTGTGGTGTGTTGTCTTAGGAATCTTCCCATGACCTTGTGGGGAGTGTTTTTTGTGTGTACTAGTAGGAAGCTTTCCTTACCTTATGGGTAGAGTTATTTTTTTCTAGAAGTTTACTTTTATCCCCTGAAGTCCCTTAGAGTGCATACTTACCATCACATTTATCCTCAAACATTGAAATATATAATTGTTTTATGTTGATGCTACTACACTGTTCAAGGCTTTTAAATTTTTGAAATGGTAATGTTAATTCAATTGTTTTTTGTTATTTGTCTTGTTTTTCTTTGGATTGAATTATTTTTCTTAGCCGCTCTTTTTATATTATTGTTTCTTGTCAGTTTTGGGTTCTCTAATACTCACTAATGGTATTTTTGTTACTTTCAGTGCTGCATTATTATAGAAAGTGCAAGTTTGTTTCAAATCTGGATATTTGATTACAGGTACTTTTTAAAAGTTGCTAGAGATGAGAGAAGTATAGGTTAAGAAGATGATCAAATACATGGTAAGCCATTCTTTAGTAGGCCAATGGAGGAAATTTTATTCAACTAACACCAATTGTTTTTCGAAATTATAGTTCTAAAAAATGTTGATCATAAATTGCCTTTATTATATGCCTTTTAATGAGGATGTTTGGCAAAAATGTGAAAAGAATGGCAGCGAAGGTGTTCAAGGAAAATACACTAACCAGATAATGAACAATGGTATTAATTTGAACTTTGTTACGCTAAATTTGATAAAATGTTTGTATGCAGAGATCGGAATTGCTGCTAAAGAACGTGTGGTAGCATTCATTAGAAGAAATAACATATATTTTTTTCTAATAAGATTTTTCTTCTTGCATATAACAGACACTACTTGTAAATTAGAGTTTGGATTAAATTTTCCTGCTTGTTAATTGAAATGTATGAAAGATGAGTTTATATATTTGAAAAAAAATTCACATGTATTATTTACGTGTTTTCTCCAACAAGATTAGCTGCCATTCTCACTTTACATGCCGTGTATGGCGACTCTTTGATTAATAAATATTTTAAATGTCAAGTAAATGTAATAGTTCCATTGTTTTTAGTTGATACATCTATCAAATCTTAGACATTACCAAAATTCCTTCATAATAAGTGAGTAATTTATGACAAATTAATCACTTATGGGTCATTAAAATAAGATATATGGTGTTTGGTATTATGATGTAATGTCTAACACAAAATATAATTCTAAATGATAACTATGAGACATGGGAATGAAAAATAACTCCAAAACATACACTTTAATGGACTATATGTTATTTTGTTTAAAGTAATAAAGCATAATTTATATTTTATTAAATTAAATTAAATGTACGGACAATTATATGAAAACTTTACATACAGTTATGTGACAACATTGTTAACTAGTTTATTACAAGTTTTTCATTGAACGAAGTTGTAATAGTTATATTGATAGTAAACTATGTGAATTTTAAGAGTTGTGAAAGTAATTTTGAAGATGTATTAAAGAGGCATATCTAACTTGGGTACTAAGGCATGTATCAAGAGACAATTGTAGAGGATGTTGAGGGTGCCCCTTCCATTATGGTCTTATGATTAGTGGTATAAGAATCATGATATATAAATGTTTATATGTTATGGTGGGCCAAGCCAACCAACTGACCTACCAAAAAAATAGAGGTGGAATGTTATTATAGAATTTTGAGTCATATTGTAACTTTAGGGAAGTGTGTTTGACATTGGGGTTACAACCATACCCTTTGTATACACATTATCAATGGTACACTTACACTTAAAGAAGATGTAATAGTTACATTGCTACCAAAATATGGGAAATTTTGTAGATTTGGCTAAGCAATTCCAAGATGCACTACAAAGGCATATTAGACTTAGATAGCAAGGCAACAAACATATTCATCCCAAAACTAATCAACCATTACATTAGTGAGAGGGCCACTTATAACAATCTTGATATATTGGGGTATCTATGTTATCACAAACGAGAACACCCAACCATTGTTGGATTTATTTTTTGAGAGGCATTCTAACCTTGGAAGTAAGAGAAACATGCTTATTTCTCAACCAAACAACTATTATGTTAGTGAGAGGGCACTTCCATTGTGAATTCATTAGTATTTAAAGCATGATATATCAGGCTATCTATGTTATTGTGTACTAGACTGACCAACTAATGCAAGATTAATTTTTTGAGAGGCATATATAACCTTGAAAGCAAGGAAAAATCATACTTATCTCACAACCAATCAACCATTATGTTAGTGATAGGGAACTTTAATTTTTTCCTCACTTCTTGTGGCATAAACATCGTGATACATTGGGGTTTATACGCTACTATGGACCAAACCGACCAACCAATATGTGTTTTTTGTGGCAACTGATGAGGGAAGTAAAATAACAATGAGGAATTTTGTCATACATTCCTCATGCCTTGTGTATGAATTAACAATATGCATACATATCTAGAAGGGAATTTATAATGACAACATTTGACAAGAATCCCCTTTCTAGCTAAAGTTCTCATTTTAGCATTGGCTAGGAGTATGTTGGCAAAGGTTGTGAGGTATGGCTCGATACCTTCTAATTGAATTTTCTTTGAAGTTTCAAACACCTTTTCAAAAAAATCCTTTTTTTGCATACCCTGTAAATGTACCAGTCCTTGAGACCAAGTTTATTTGAGAAGTCTTAAAGCCTCATTAAGAATTCCATGTTCAAAATAATCTACAACCATAATTGTTTATGAAACCACATTGTTTTGAGGTGCTTTGTCAAAAATTTCATGTATGTTGCGTATGGGAGCATATTTTACATACATATTTGTTGATCAGTTAAAATATACCACTTACCGAAGGACATATAAAAGGTTCACACAGAAGAGTAGAATGCATTCAAAAGTGTGGGAGGATAAAAAAGGAATCGCATGCGAAGAAGAGAGACACATTCAGGACTTAGTTGTTTTCATGATGAGGATCTATTTTTGGAGATGGCGAGTGGAGCACACAAACTTGTTAGAGACTTGCGCGACACCCATTGGCTATTTTTAGAGGATTGGCTACAAAATGCTTTGCATGGATGTGGGCTAAAGATGGAATTGTGAACTAATAATTGACTAAGGGAAATACATTGTTATCATTCTTACATGTGTGGATATTTTTGTAAAGGCTCATGGCTATTTTTAGCATGTGACCTATTTTGGGATTAGATAAGTGGTGAAGGGAAATCCCCCACCCTTATAAATATGTAGTGAACTGTGTAGCATAGGTGTGTGTGAGAATTGAGTTATTGTGAGGTTATGTTGCCAAATCTGATGCACGCATAGACTATGGTACTATATATTGTAATTAGCTTTTGTGTATTTATCATGTTTAATGTAATGGAATGTGTTGGCTGAATCAGAGTTTCAAATCCTAAGTATAACTGGTTCGTGCATGTTTGATTTCATCATGGTTATCTCTTAAGTTTGTTATTCTCTAGATCTAGATCTGAATATGTACTGTAGAATGATAAAATAGTCATAGATATGAATGCTTTAAGTTTTCATCATGCTAACATCCTGTAAATCCAACCCTAAAGAGGGTTTTGTTAGGAAATAAGAGATAAAATATGCGGAATAATCCCTCACAGAATCACAACAGTAGAAACTAATATCTAGAAAATATTACAGATCTTAAATAAAAGTGCAAAATAAAATAACACAACACAAAGAAATAATATTTAACGTGGTTCACCTAATTTGGGCTACATCCACCAAGAATCACTTACTCAAATTTTATTACAAGCCACCGCTCTCTCAATACAATACCCAGATCTGTTTGGAGCTATGCTCAACAAACTCTACAGAATTCACACTCGAATTAAAAGCACATCTGTAATGTTACAATATTCCAACCATATGCATAAAACCATATAAGTAGACAAATGCTTAAGTAGTTTTACAAAACAGTGGGTATCAAAACCAGGGGCCAAAACCATCCCATAAACCTATGGGTCAAAATCCTACCCATATGAGAAAATCACATTTCCCAGAATATCAGGCACGTTTTAAGGCCAAAAAACATTTTATCAGGGGTTGCGCCCATAAACCCTGGTGAGAAAACTATGGAAAGTGTATAGTACTCTAAGTGTACAGTCTTCAACACTTTCTCACATCAAAATAAGATCCAGAACCTAAAAATATACCACTTGGAGACTAGTTTTCCTCTAAGAAAGCTTCTCAACCCTTCACTAGTTTCCGTGAAGACCAGCCAAAGTTGAACACATCTTCATTTTTTCCCTTGTCACCACCTTGTTCATCATGTCTGTAGGATTCTGACTTGTATGAATCTTCTCCAGCTTCAACCTCTCTTCCTCCAAAGTTTTCCTAATGAAATGGTACCTTAAATGTATATGCTTCATCCTAAAGTGGAAAGTAGAGTTCTTAGCTAGGGGTATAACACTCTAACTATCACTATGCATCTTTCCTTCCTCCTGCTTATGACCCAAATCCTCAATCAATTGTTATAACCAAATCATTTCTTTGCTTGCCTCTGTGGTAGCAACATACTTAGCCTCCATGGTTGAAAAAGCCACCAGCTTACTGATGTCCCACATATAGTGTAAAAATAACTTCTTGTGTTCTTCCCATTGTCTACATCTCAAGCCATATATGAATCTACATAACCACACAAAGTGGTGTTTGATCCATGGTAGCACACAATTTTCCCCATGGTACCTCTTAAATATCGAAGGATCCACTTCACTGCCTACCAATGATCTCTACCTGGATCACTCATAAATATACTCACCACTCCCATTGCATGGGAAATATCAGGCCTGGTGCACACCCTGGTATATATCAAACTTCCAACCACTAATGAGTAAGGTACCTTGGACATCTAGTTTCTCTCCTACTCTGTCTTGGGACACTGCTCCTTTGATAACTTGAAATGGCCTGCTAAAGGAGTCCCAACCGATTTAGCATCCTGCGTATTAAACCTCTCCAAGACATTCTTAATGTAATTTTCCTGAGATAAAGTTAGCTTCCGTTCCTTCATATCCCAAGATATCCTCATACCAAGGATTTGTTTAGCTATCTCCAAATCCTTCATAGAAAAGGATTCACTTAGCTGCTTCTTGAGTACTTTTATTTCATGCATGTTTTTACCTGCAACCAACATATCATCCACATAAAAAAACACGATAATATAACCTCCATCCTCAAATTTCTTTGTATACATGCAATGGTCAGAATGACATCTAATATAACCTTGCTCCATCATAAAGCTATCAAATTTCTTATACCATTGACATGGAGCTTGTTTCAATCCATACAAGCTCTTCTTCAGTTTGCACACCATCTCCTCTTTACCATTGACCTCATATCCCTTTGGCTACTGCATATATAGATCCTCCTCCAAATCACCATGAAGAAATACAGTCCTTACATCAAGCTTCTCTAAGTGCAAGTCTTCTGTTACAACTATTCCAAGAATAGTTCTAATAGAAGTCATTTTTACTATAGGACAAAAAATCTCATCAAAATCTATACCTTTTTTCTATGCAAACCCCTTGACCACCAACTAGGCCTTGTATCTTTTCTTGTCTCCTTCTTCCTCTTTGACTCTAAACACCCACTTGTTCTGTAATGCTCTTTTTCCTTTAGGTAGCTTCACCAAATCCCATGTTTGGTTCTCCATGAGATCCTGGTGCTCCTCATCCATGGCTTGCTCCCACTTCTTCCTAGCATCTACCTATATTGCTTCATCAAATCTCTCTATCTCTCTGCTGTCAATGAGTAATAAATAATAAAGAGAGGGAGAAAAATGTTCAGGTTCTCTTCTTACCCTAGAATACCTCCTCAATATAGGAGTTTGGGGTTCCTGTTTGAGGAGGTTCCTGAATTGATTCATGTGTCACTTTCCCATTCGGAAGATCCTCTACCATTGCATATTCTTTCTTGGATTCTTCCATGTTTTCCTGTAACTATTTCTTATACATGACTTTCTCATTAAAGACCACATCCCTAGATCGAATGATTTTCTTGTCCTTAATACTCCAACATTTATATCCAAATTCATCACCACCATAACCAATGAAAGTAAATTTTTCTTATTTAGCCTCTAGCTTGGTCCTATCATCCTTGTCTATATGGGCAAACACCACACATCTAAAGACTCTAAGAAATGAATAATCAACTTTCTTACCATACCAAGTCTCCTCAGGTATGCCTCCATCTAAGGCACTTGAGGGTCCTCTGTTTATCAAGTACATAGTTGTGCTCATTGCTTCTACCTAAAAAGAAAGAGGCATTCCAGCATGTAACCTCATGCTCCTAGCATGTTCTATTATTGTTTTGTTCATCCTTTTCAACACCCCATTCTATTGAGGAGTTCCTGGAACCGTCTTTTTCCTGTGGATTTCATTCTTAGAACAGTGATCATCAAATTCATTGTTGTAATACTCCCCTCCATTATCTAACCTTAGAAATTTTAGCTTAAGACCTGTTTCATTCTCTACCAAGGCTTTCCATTCACAAAAGTGTCAAATACATCAGATTTGTTTATAATACAATAAACCCAAACTTTCCTTGTTGCATCATTAATAAAAGTAACATAATAAATTGAACCACCAAGAGATGATACTTGAGCCATCCCCCACACATCAGAATGCACCAGCTCTAACTTACTCACTTTCTTTGTAGGCCCAACCTTGAGAAACATTACTCACTTCTATTTCCCATATATGTAGTCCTCATAGAACTCCAAACCTATTTCTGTATATCCGATAAAATCCTTCTTTATGATCTCCATGCCTTTATGGCTCATATGACCAAGCCTATAGTGCCACAATGTTGTATCTACTTCTGAAGCCACAAGATTACAAAAATTAGTGCTATAAGTGGTTAAATACAAGGTTCCAACCTTCTTACCTCTTGCCACCACAAGAGCACCCTTGCTGACCTTCCAAGAGTCTATTGTAAATATAATAGTACAACCATCACTTCCCAACTGCCCCGCCAATATCAAATTTCATCTTAATGTAGGCACATGTTTGACATCCTTCAATAGCCATAGTATTATTATTCTACATCTTAACCTGAACAAAAAATTTTCCAACTATGCTATGCAAGGCTCATCATCACCAAGAAAAACATGCCCAAAATCTCCTTGAAAATAATCAACAAAATAATACCTATGTGGAGTATCATGGAAAGAAGCCCCTGAATCTAAAGTCCAAGATTCAACAATATTGTGCACAAAGAAATAATTAAAGCATCCTGACATACATTACCCATTGCCACATTTTTCTCCTTATTTTCTACTTGTTGTTTCTTCTTGTCTCCGAAGATCCCAACAGTCCTTCTTTCAATGCCCAACATTTCCACAGTGCTAACATACTATCTTGATTTTTGATTTTTTCCTTTTTCTGATCTTTCGATTTTCTATGGCTTATGTATATTCTTTTAGTCTCCCTCTAGTTTCCACTGTCAAAGAATTTCCTGAAGCAGAATCGTCCCCATAAATTTTTCATTCACATTTCCTTGCTTAGAATCACCCCTACAACATACTCAAAATTCAAATTTGAGTTAGTTAGTAACTGAGTTGTTTACCGCCATTATCAGGCTATTCCAACTCTCAGGTAAAGAGAAAAAATTAATAAAACCCTAACTTTTTCATCAAATTCTATTGTAACCAAAGCTAGTATATTTACAACTATATTAAAATAATTTAAATGGTCTGCTACTTAACCATTCTTAGACATCTTCATATTAAAAATTTTTTTCATTAAAAATATCTTGTTACAGGAAGAGGGTTTTTCATACAACTTCCCTGATACATCCATCAGTTAATTTTGTATTCTTTTCCTTTGAAAGATTAAATAATATCGAAGATGCAAGACACAAATGGATCATGTCCCAAGTGCCTTCCTATCTAGAAAATCCCTTTCCAAATCCATCATACTTAAGGGTATTGTTCACCTTTCTCAGACAGCGGAATATAAATATCTTTCTGATGAAGTTAGTCTTCCATCTACATCTTCCAAAGACTAAAATTCTTCCTATTGAATTTATCAACCCTTGATCTTCCATCATGTGCCATAGCTCCCACTCAAGCTAAAACTTTCCCTACAATTCAAAACTTCAGCAAAAAAAACCTAGGCTTTCATACCAATTGTTAGGAAATAAGGGATAAAATATGCGGAACAATCCCTGCAAAGAATCGCAATAGTAGAAACTAATATGCAAAAAATATTACAAATCTGAAATAAAAGTGTAAAATAAAAGTGAAAACAAGACAAAGAGACAATATTTAATATGGTTCACCCAATTTGAGCTACGCCCACCAAGAATCACTTGCTCATATTTTATTACAATCCACCACTCTCTCAATACAATACCCATATCTGTTTGGAGCTATGCTCAACAAACTCTATAGAATTCACACTTGAATTAAATATACATCTGTAATGTTACATTATTTATACCATATGCATAAAACCATATAAGTGGACAACTGCTTAAGTAGTTTTAAAAAACCATAGGTATGAACACCATGGGCCAAAACCGTCCCATAAACCTATGGGTCAAAATCCCATCCATATGAGAAAATCCCTGCTCGAGGACTAGCCCAACCCCGAACCCCAGCGAGACAACTATAGAAAGTGTATAGTACTCTTAGTGTACATTCTTCAACACTTTCTCACATAAAAATAGGCTCCACAACCTAACAGGGCCTAGTACCTTTGCGCACTTTGGGTGAGCACTTGGTCTAGGCTGAGTGATGTGCTAACGTGCTTAGGATTTTACATGTGAATTCTAGGCTGCATCATTGGTTCCATTTCTGGGACCTCTTTTTCAATTGTTTTCAGGATGATTCAAGATGAAGACATACCGGTTGACCTTAGAAAGTGTTAAGGAGTGGATACATAATCTGGAGGAAGAATACGCACGTCATTTAAACACTAGATCTAAATTTAATACATGCGTGTGGGTGGAACAAAATCTATACGACAATTTATATGAGAGATTTTTTGTTATCTTTCAAGTAGAATTGTACGAGTGGCTGATTTCTTATGCATCTAAGCGGAATTAGAGGTATTGCACACTTGTTTGGACGTAAAAATATTTTGGACTCATATTGTGGATACATGGTTCCATGGTGTTTTGAACAGGTATATCTTAGAGTACTCAATTTCCACTTATTTGTGCCCAGAGGTAGCTAAATTCCAATTTTTACGATATCCAAGGGGAACTTACCTACAAGGGATTCCAATAGTGATCAAGATCCTAATGGTAACTTTGAATTTGGAGAGAAAACTGATGACTAACTAAACCCCACCACGTGTGGGGGTAGGAACAGGTTTGTTGAAAGATGGAAGACCTAATGGTAGAAAGGAAGAGAGAGGAAAAGTGGCTTAAGTATAATGAGGCACACGAGAGGGAGGTAGAGAAGCAATGGGAGGCTGCAGAGTAAATAGCATTGTGGAGACAGATAGTTCAGGAAGGAGTGGAAGTTCACACAAAATATGTGGAACCCAAGCATCAGGAACTCCCTGATTTGGGAAGGCATGACAGGGAACCCTCCTTGGCCTCACATAGAAGCATGCGAACAGAATCGTCTTGGGCCATGGGTGTACATCTGAATCCACCTAGCAACCTTGCACTTGTGCTTGTTTTTCCAGCATCTAGTACAACAAACAGTCAGCAAGATAATTCAATCAATGAAAGAGTAGGAGCGAGTATTATAAGAGGCAAAATGATCACAGTAAATGAAAGAGATAGCAGCGAGGTCTATAAGAGGCAAAATGATCACAGTACAAATGGCTTCATTGTTATATGAGAGTACCTTTCCAGGTGTATCATCTACACATAATTTAGGTGCTTAAATTTTTAGAATATCTTCTAGGAGTAGTAAAGCTTTGCAGACTGTCGAGGTACAGTTCAGTTCTAATGCTGGGACACAGGGAAGTACATATTCTAGTCCGACCCCAACTACATGAGGTTTGGGATCAGGAGGTATAACTGGCTCTAGTTTAGGTGGATATGGTGGTTCTGGAGGCAGAGAAAACACAAGAGGTTGTGGATCAGGTGGGCAAGGTCTGCACCAACCCCAAAATATTTACATGGAGATGTCTCTTCATCTTCTAGAGTATATGGGCATAGAAGATGTTGTTAAACATGTGCATATGTGTGAAATACTATGGTGTGCAAAAGGAATCATGACTTCTGAGCATAGGGCAAGCCAATTTGCTACTACGTTACAAGGGTGTGCACACAGCTGGTACAAATTTTTTGACCCTGATTAGACTTGTGTAGACTATAAAACTTTAAAAGATGGCATTCCTTATAGAGTTTGCACATCCCTAATTTCAACAGAAGAGAATTTGCTCCTCCGATAGCAAGGGGGCCACAGCTGGTACCAAATTTTTGAACCCTGCTTCGATTTGTGTAGACTATACAACTTTAAAAGATGCATTCCTTAAAGAGTTTCACATCCCTAAGTTTGAACAGAAGAGTATAAGTGCGCTCAAGGATAATAACTAAGGCACTACTGACAGTGTCTGAGAGAATGATGCCCATTTAAAAACATTGTTATCCAAGATTTCCATTGATATTCATCTAATCCAGCATGCACAATGGTTCGTTAGAGGTTTAATTACACCTTTTAGGAGGGCGTTATCACATAAAATTTACACTAATCTGTGCAAATCCCTTGAAGCAGCTTTACGTGCTAAGGTAGTTATAATTATAGAAATTAGGGTGAGCCCATTTTTAGAAGCACAGATCGTAGTTATGGCAAAGCAGTTGGAGAAAATATCGGAAAATTCAACACATGAGATGCACACAGGGATTTGGTGCACAAATTAGGAAGTAGAAGGTCACACAAAGGATAGTTGTCTCTATAGATCGGTGCACTCACTACTGTTAGACTGTGAGATATGTCATTTAAACCATGATGTTAGTTGCTACCCATTACTTCAACGCATGATAAGGAAGAACATCTCATGTTACTGTAAAATTTGTATGTCCATGACTCATGATGTGAAAGACTGTCAGCTGATTGGTCAGATCCATGATGTTATAGATATTGGTGTACGATAGATAGGAGTTTCAGATACGGAAATGTCATTAAACCAGATGGAGTTTCTGCCCAGTACTTCAATGCACGATAGAAGAACCATATCATGTTACTGTAAAATTTGTATGTCCCATCGACTCATGATCAGATAGGACTGGTCAGCCTGATTGGTTAAGATTCGCATGATGTTATAGATAATGTGCGTACGATGAGATAGGAGTTTCAGATAACTCTAAAGGCACGAATGAGCATTAGGATCGGGATCACAATCAAGCATACTACGATTGGAATGAAGGGCATTCTAAAGGTAGACGTGGTAGAATTCGAGGGTACTATGGTGGATTCGTAGGATGAGGCCGTGGTGGTGGAAGAAGTGAGTTCCCTCATGGAACACGTTATACATGTAGATATCCTAACCACTACAGGTGTGAATGTCCTCAGAATATTACATATGCTTTCTGGGGAAAGAATCATAGCTATGAGGAGTTCCTAGAATTGTATGAGCATCTTAGCAAGTAGCATAAACAAGAAAATAAAAGTGCAGGGATGGTTAGGATACATCACATTGTGGAAAATCAATGGATGCCTAAGTTGGAAGCAATGTCCGAGGCATTGCAAGTAAAAATCATGACCCGCGCTAAGGCGGAACGCACCCAAGAAGAAACACAACAAAAGTATACCATCACTAAGGAGGAGGTTATTCATGCACGGTACTCAGATCCTTCCCATCAAAACAAGGTTTATCAGGAAACCATGGAGGTAAACAGAAATATTCAAGGTGAGATACAATATTTAAAAGAGAAATCACTGAAGATGGAGTAAAAGAAGGCATCAGAGACGGTCCAAATCGATAGGATAATGAGAAGGCCAGGATCCAGACGACGGTCCAAACTGATATGGATGATTTGAGAGAAGTGTGCAAATTGTTGCGTCAGAAGAATATCATTCCAGTATGGGGAAATTGGTTGAAAGGAAATACTCCACGTGAAAGTTCCTAGAATGGACTATAGATCCTTCATGTGAATCTTCCCCCTCATAGCTGAGATTATGATAAGGAAATCACTATGAGTGTTGTTGTGGATGGGTGGCTATTGAGTAATATATTGATTAATATAGGCGTGTAATTCAATGTCCTTACCTTATATGCATGGGTGCAAATGGGGAGATGTGCATTACATCCATCCTCTAATGTATTGTTCATGGCTAATCAGACTAAGGCCACTCCCATCGGAGTTTTAAAATATGCATTCATTACCATACAAGGAGCCAAGTTCATTGGAGACTTTGAGGTTTTAGCATTGACAGAGTAAGATAGCTACCATGATCTATTGGGGCATCCTTGGTGCTATGAAAATAATGTTGATCTTTGGTTCAACAAGGGTTATATCATCTTTGAAAACAAGGAGGAAAGAGTTATTATCCCTTTAATAGATGGAAAATATACACCCTATGTTGAGCCCTTGAGTGAATAATACCTGAATAGGATTTATGTAAGCGCCATCCGGGATCCAAAGGTGCTTGCCATAAAAGGTGCTTGAGCCATGTAATGAAGGAATCTTTTAGTGGGATGATGCACAATCTATTAGTGATACTACAAGTGTTGCTTATGATAATTGGGATCGTAGCACTTATGAGTTGGTAGGGTACGAAGTAAAAACCATATTTCCTAAGGGAAACAAATCACGTTATGTCAGGAGAATAGGTAACAACTTGGTACCTTGTTACACTGGAGAAGGTGATCCTATGGTATTCCTGCACGCCATGGAGGAACAATGGATAAAGCCATTAGAGAGAAGAAATATGCTATCATATACACTACACAGAATGAAGCAACGTGCTAGTGGGTGGTTGACAAGGATAATCTTTTTGGATGGAATGAAATTAGGATTTATCTTACCACTAGGTTCATCAGGAGCAATGGACCTACTCAAATATACACTTATCATGGTAATTAACATGTTCTAAACCATGTTCAGAAGTGTGAGAGACTCTAAACAGAGGGGTAGGAAGCTTTACCACCTTCGCTCTGGGTGCATAAGTTTTATTCCACTTTACAAGGTTACGTGCATGCTTGGTATGTCTATGTCGAACTTCATAGAGAGACTGGAAATTGCCAAGATTTAAACACAGGAATGGCCCAGACATTTTACTTCTTCTCTACCAAGCCTCCGGTGGAAGAATCATTGAAATTCATCAGGCTCCTAACTATGGGAGATAGTGCCAAGGCTGAAGAACTCCTTCAGGAGTTATTGGATGAAGGAGACTCAGGAGCATGTTTTATTGAAGAAACATAGGCCAATGCCATGCTACTTTATCATTCTTTCCTAGAGAAATAAAAAGGAAAAAATGGTCTACTTAGTGGATGACGAAGAAGTAAAAAATACGGATGTACACCATTCAACATGTAGGTGTTAGGTGTTGGAACATGCAGATAAAACCATGTGCACCTATCATGAACCTATGAATAGAAAGAAGGTGAATATTGGTTCAGATGTTGTGCCTAATGAGGCCATAATTGGAGATTATTGGTTAAAATCTAAAGTGGTAAAAATTATAGAGCTACTAGGGGATTATCAGAACTTATTCCCTCGAGGGTACCATTAACTTAAAGGCATGCACGTATCATTAGGGGAGATGAAGATAAAGCTTAAAGAGGGTGTGTACCTAGTTTGAAAGAGACCCTATAGGATGAACCCTAACTTATGTGAAAAGGTCAAAGAAGAGATTGAAAAAATGTTGAAGTATGGGATTATCAAGCCCCTTGATGAGTCAAAATGGGTTATTCCAATGGTGATTAGTATCAAGAAGGATGGATGGATTAGAATCTGTGGACTACAGGGAGCTGAATGTTGCATGTGTGATTGATCCCTTTCCTATGCCATTCACTGAGGAAATACTAAAAGGCGTTGCAGGGTGCGAAATCTATTCGTTTATAGATGGGTTCTCTGGGTATCATTAGGTTAGAATTTCCTAGGAGGATCAAGAAAAGAATGTGTTTACTATTGAATGGGGTAGCTTTGCCTATACTGTAATTCCTTTCAGAATGAAAAATGCACCTGTTATATTTTCATGCATAGTTGTTCAAGTGTTCAAGGATTGGACCCTAACTTCTTACAGGTTTATTTGGATGATTGGACGGTGTATGGACTAGTTAAGGATCATTGTGACAATCTATGCTTGATGTTTGAAAGATGTAGATGGTTGAGTATCTCTTTAAACATCAAGAAGTACATATTTTCTACACCATTTGGGATACTGTTAGGACACATAATCTGCAAGGAAGGTTTGTTGGTTGATCCAACTAAGTTTGCAGTCATTATAGGCCTAAAAGATCCTACCATTCAGAGTGAGGTGCATGGATTTTTGGGTCATATAGGATATTACAAGAATTTTATTAAAGGATATACCAAAGTTACCCCACCGTTGGAGGAGTTACTGAAAGGGAAAGGTATGTTCTATTAGGGAGAATCGCAGCAACACACATTTGAGACATTAAAGGAGAAACTTTCTACCACTCCTATTCTTTGTTTTCCTTCATGGGACAAACCATTTCATGTACATGTGGATGCCTCTGGCATGACCATGAGTGCAATATTGTCTTAGCTTCGAGAAGGTATTATAGATCATCCTATCTATTTTGCTAGTAGAAACCTGACTCCTGGAGAACAGAACTATACAACTATAGAGCACGCAGCTTTGTCAATGATTTATGCACTACATAAATTTAGATAGTACCTGTTATCTACACCATTTGTCTTTTATACAGATGACATGACATTAAAATATTTGGTAAACAAACCCGTTTTACAAGGGCACATATGAAGATGGGTACTCTTATTTCAAGAATTTTACTTCACAGTTGTGGTAAAACCAAGAAAAATTAATTCTGGACCAAACCACTTATCCAAAATATAGTCAGGAGAAGAAGCATGAGAAATTGAAGATACCATGCCTGATGCACAGTTATATAGGTTATATCATGCACCATCAAAATTAGATGACATTGTTGTATTTCTATGAACAGACATGACACCAGAAGGAATGAAATCCATAGAAAAGAAACAAATTGCTATACACATGGTACTCTATATGTTAATTAGTGGTGACCTGTACAAATTAGGTCAAGATGAAGTATTGCACTGTTGTGTTCTAGAACATGAGTGCACAGATATCATGGAAGAAGCTCATGGTGGTATTGTAGGTGGCCACTATGCAGGTGACCACTGCACACAATATTTTACTTGCTGGATTATAGTGGAATACCCTGTATAAAGATTGTAAGAATTTTTACAAAGCTTGTGATCATTGTCAACATCTTGGAAAACTAGGACAACAAGATGAGATGCCATTAAGGCCTATTCCTAGTGCAGAGCCATTTGAAAAATGGGCTATAGATTTTATGGGTCCTATTTCATTAGCTGTGTGCAGAATTGGATCGCATTATATCATAACTTGCACAAATTATCTGACAAGGTGGGAAGAAGCATCACCTACAAAGGATTACACATCAGCTACAATAGCCAAGTTTATATGGGAAAATGTTATTACACGATATGAATTTCCTATAAGTTTGACCAGTGATAGGGGCACACACTTTCTGAATGAGACAATCAAAATTTTATCGGATGAATTCATGATTGCACACCATGAGACTACACCCTATCATCCTCATGCTAATGGTACTACTAAGGCTTTCAACAAAATTTTGAGCCAGACATTCACAAAAAATTGTGAATTTGGAAGAAATGTTTGGGATGATAAAATATCTATAGTACTTTGGACATATCAAACAACATATAAAAGGTTGAACAAAGCCACACCATTTCAGTTAGTGTTTGGCATAGAAGCAGTTCTTCCTATGGAATTCATGTTACCATCTTTGTGTATTACGTGTGTTGGAGGTCTAGCTGATGAGCAAGAATTAGAAGAAAGGATTGACAAGTTAATCAAGTTGGATGAGTGCTGAGAAATAGCATGTTGGAGTCAAAAATAAGAAAAGGCCATGCAGAAAGCATGGCATGATAGGCACATCAGGGATAAAAAGCTTGAGATAGGACATATGGTGCTCCTCTATGATTCTAATTTTTTTTGCCATCCAGGTAAACTCAAAGTACATTGGTTGGGGCCGTATGTTATCACTCACATACTTGAAACATGTGCTTGTCAATTAGAGGCTCTTGATGGAATATGGTTACCCAGATACTTCAATGGGAGTAGGCTGAAGCCCTACTATAAATAAGTCTTCTTGGTGTTTGTAATAAGGCAGTTTTTTCATTTAGATCAGGTTTTCAATTCTACATTTCCTTAATGTGTTTCTTTCATTATCGCTATGCTTTGTCAATTTAGTTGGTGTGATTGTGTAATAAGCACATTTATGCTCTATCAGCTAATTACTATTTGTAGAATTTTTATGCGTAAAGGAATACACATACCCTTAGTGTGGGGTGGTTATTAATATCTAGGTACATGAGGGATGGAAATAAGTACACATGAAAGGAACTATCTGCTACAGGTGTTATTCAAGTTGGTAAATTGAAAGAAAAATAATAATAAGATTGCTTCTGGAAATGAGGACCATAGGTGGAGGTAGATGAAGAAACAAGTATAACGTGAGGTAAGAAAAGGATGTGAAGACTACCATTAGAAGGCGCAGTAACGAGGTACTCAAGTGCATTAAAGCACATTGAAGAGAAGTATGTAGCCAAAAGGTAGGAGGGCACACTAGAAGGTTATATCTTGGGTGCAAAGATGTACTGTATGAAAAGAATGAAAATGGTCGATTAATGAGAGGATTGTTTATAGGTGGAGGAGCAATAAATGCACTAACTTTTTAAAATTCCATATAAGGATGGGATGCGAGTTCATTTTTAACATTGCAATTAAGATAATTTGAAAAGAGCTAAGTGAAAATGAGCTGAGCAATCATGTTGAGTTGTAAAGAGTGTGAAACCAGATGTGGAGAGAAGGTTTGGGCATAGGAGAAGATTGAGTTCCCATAGGCGAAGGGTTTGAGTGAAGTAGATGCGTTACAAACTAGCTAGGGCACACGATTTCCACTAGGGCATGAAGATTTAAACTAGGGTTTCAACTTCCTCGATTATAGAGGGAATAAAAGATATATTTTTTAGATGACACCGAAGAAAGCACCCAAAAGAGGAGTAAAAGGAAAGAAGAAGGTTGAAGTGGAAGAAGAAATTTCTCAGAAATGTAGTATCCAAAGGGCGTGTTTGTGAGACAAGAATGGGATTCCCACATCCGTCAATGTAAAATCAGCAATTACAACCATCGTACATCGGATAATAAGAAGGATCTTGATGCGTTGTTGAGCACAGAAACAAACAAGTGCACATCAGAAGATATGCCAGTGTACAATGACACTGGTGAGAAGTTACTGAAGAAAAATGGAGTCTACCAATTGTACGAGATGCAATACTTTTGGAAGTATGAACCATTGTATCGATTGTTGATGATTATAGTTCATGAGGACTTCTTCTACTTCATCGGATGGAGGGTTAGAATCACAGTTTCCTTGATTTCAATAGTGACAAGACTAAGGGCCTCAGGAGTAGATCTAGAGAGTGATTTAATAGATAAGGCCGCAATCCTGGAGACAAGGAAGGAGATGGGGTATACCAAAGGTTCGTGTGGCATGGGCATTGATAAATTGAAGAAGTACCTAGGAGTGTAGGCAGCTACACATCTTGTAAAAAATATGAATGACCAAGAAAGGTGGTTGCCGGTAAAAAAAAATGTGGTTGCACATTGTGAAGAATATGTCTTGAGGAGTGGTCTAGAATATCATGGATCACATAGTAAAGACAATCATTGAAGAAGTGCAGACATGTGACAGAATAAGTTTTGGTGGTGTTTTATTTTCTTTGGTGTTTATGGAGATTGGAGTGCCTGATGGGCCAAAGGAGAAGATTTGGGATTACCCCATGGAACACAAGTCACTTGTGGAAATATTTGGAAAGTAATTATGTGATGGATCAATGAGCAGAAAATTCAAGTAGAGGGTAGAGATGTGGTATGATAGAATCCAAGCGGTGTTTGAAGAAGAGTGGTGCATACCCAAGGAGTTACCTTCGGTGGTGGGTAAGGCAGTACATTTTATAGTCTACCAACATTTTTGCATCGTGTGATTTGTGATGAAGGACGGGGCTTGGAGCCCATGGTACAAACTACCATATGACTTCACAGCAAGATATTTCCAGGCATTATATCCCCGGTTTTCAGATGCACACCGCCTAACCTTCAATGCCAACAAGATAGATTGCAATTACCACACTCTGAGAAATATATATATATATATATCCAGGGTGGAATGCCTACATTAAGAGGCTTATCTTAGATATTATAAACATGAAACCTGTAAGCTTGGTAGTTGGGGACACCTAAGTAACACTTGTGTACCTGCAACTCAAGCCTAAGCTAGAGAACACTAAGTATGTGGAGAAGGAGTTAATGCTTCCAAGGCTGTTGAAAGGTAAGCATATAATGGAGAATGTTCCAATGCTTAAGCCCACATAGATAATACAAGTAGATGATGAAGAAGAGGAGCACGAGGATAGTGGTGGTTTGGAGCATAGAGGCAGAAGACAACCTCCATATAGGGAAGAAGCTAAGCACACAACTACTCCACCCCAGCCATAATAAGGAGATGATGAGGACTTGGATGCAGTCTAAGGAGAGCATCGATTCAAAAGAGTATTCAAGAGAAAAAGGACCCAATGTACTACTCCACAATTAGTGCACAGATCACCTCAAATCTCTCCATAGAAGGAGACAATTAAGAAAATAAGAAGGAATTTGAAGCTGAATGAGGAGGTGAAAGAGTCTAAGGAAAGCATACTTAATTCCCCTACACCTCCAGAGAATGTGGAAGAACTAAAAGAAGAAGATATGATGGATGGAGAGGAAGGAGAAAAGGAAGAAGATGAGACTTCTACCGAGAGTACTCAGGGTACAGTAGAACAAACTCCAAATATTGAAGCCCAAGTTCCTAAAGGGCCAAGATTGAAAAGAACAAGTGGAGAATATGTTCCACCAGTCATGGGCTATGCTGAGGACACAGGAACAATTGTCTACACCCATTTTCAAAGTAGAATGACACCAAAGGATTTGTATGGCTGGGAGCTAATGGATGAAGATATGTCAACCATGTGTACAAGGAAGAAACCATCATGATAAATGCACACACACATGGACAAACCAGACTTTGATGTATGTGAAGATTCGTGTGTTTCAAGGAGGTTGAAGAAAACACCTCAGGATAGAAACATAACAGTAAAGCTTACTGTTATGTCAAATGAACAAGTGAGAAATGCTTAAGTGAAGGTTTGGACAGAGGTGACATGGAAAAATATGGACAAGCCTGCAACAATTCAGGTGATGAGGGAGGAGATCAAGACTAAGGATGCAGAAATAGTGCACCTAAAGCAAGAAAAATACTTAGCACAAAAGAAGAACTTTGTTTTCATTAGCATGGCAAAGGAAGTTGGGGACAATATCATGAAAGAAAAGCCACACTTAGAGCCAAAGGTACCCAAAACATTTCCTTCATGTAAGTACCTTGGTGGACTTAGTGCTTGAATATGAACCTCTGTTCTTGCCAAAACCAAAGGATCCAGCATAGGAAGTAGAGCGAGAAAAGGCTTTGGTGATGAGAAAGATTGCATCATATGAGGGGTTGCTTCAGAGCTTGTAGGAGGAACTAAATAAAGTAGATCAAGTGTTGAATATTTGTACTGCTGTTGAAGCCGTTATAAGAACAAGGACAATTTTGGAAGACAGTGAAGTCTTGAAAGCCATGAAAGATGAGACATTGGGCCACGCAAAACGATTAGCACTTGTCGAGTAGAAGTGCAAGGCCCTTACAGCAGCTTAAGAACAACACAAGGAAAGGATAGATGGGCTTGGGAAGCTCATAGCGTAAAATATGGAATTGTTAGAAGGAAGAATGACTTCCATGTCCAACATTGTTTTGGTCTTGCAAAATGAGAAAGGAGAAATTGCTAAGGATGAGTTAAAGTCAATTATAGTGGATATACCAAAAATGGCAGAGGTCATGCTCAATGATTGGCAGCCTTTAGAGGTGGAGATAAAAGAAGAATATCCAAAATTGATTCTTCAGGTTGAAGCAGAAGAGGTTGTAAGGTAAAGACATTCTTTTAGTCTTAAAATTCTTTCTATCTCTTTATTCACATTCTTTGATTCATTTTCGAAACAAACCATTGTTGGGGCAGAAATGCATTTAGTGTGGGGTAATGTTGATCAGTTAAAATATGGTACTTATCAAAGGACATACAAAAGGTTCACGCATAATAGAAGAGTGCATTCAAAAGTGTGGGAGGATCATAAAGGAATCACGCGTGAAGAAGAGAGACAGATTTGGGACTTAGCCGTTTTCACGATGAGGATTTATTTTTGGAGATGGCGTGTGGAGCACACAAACCAGTTAGAGAATTACACGACACCCATTGGCTATTTTTGGAGGATCAGCTATGAAGCGATTTGGATGGATGCAAGCTAAAGATGGAATTGCGAACTAATAGCTGACTAAGAGAAATCTATTGTTAGCATTCTCGCATGTGTGGCTATTTTTGTAAAGGTGCATGGGTATTTCCACCATGTAATCTATTTTGGGATTAGATAAGCGATGAAGGGAAGGTCCCCACCCTCATAAATATGTAGTGAACTGTGTAGCATAGGTGTGTGTGAGAATTGAGTTATTGTGAGGTTATGTTGCCAAATATGATGTGCGCATAGACTATGGTACTATTTATTGTAATCAACTTATGTGTATTTATCATGTTTAATGAAATGGAATGTGTTGGCTGAATCAAAGTGTCAAATCCTAAGTATAATGGGTTTGTGCATGTTTTATTTCATCATGGTTATCTCTTAAGTTTTTTATTCTCTAGATTTAGATCTAAATATGTACTATAGAATGATATAATAGTCATAGATCTAAATTATGTAAGTCTTCATCATGCTAACATCCTGCAATAGTAACCCTAAAGAGGGGCCTGGTACCTTTGCATGCTTTAGGTGAGTGTTCAGTCTAGGTTGAGTGAGGTGCCATCGCACCTAGGCTTTTACTGATGAATTCTAGGATACATCAATATCTATTAGGGCATTCATAATTATGACATCTTAAAAATCCCATTTCCATTCTAATTTTCTATATGTCCACACCTTGTTATTATAAATATCCTATGTCTACATAGGCCTATAATATGTTGACACAAGCTATGGAGTATGGATTCACACCTTCCAATTGCATTTGCTAAAAAATTTGCAATGCCGTTTCACTAGATATATTTTAATAATTCCCTACCATCATAGAAATGTATGAGACCGCTTTCCTTTAATTATGTAGGCTTAATTTAAGAAAACAAATAAAACAAATAATGCATTTGGTTTTATTTGATTTTTTTTGGTAGAGTTGGTTTAGGGATAATATTTTTAAATAATAATATAAATTACAATTTGTAATATGGATTGATTAATGTCAATAGGAATTTCTCTTGAAATAGGTTTTTTGAATTGTATAATTTTTATATTAGACAATGAATATGATGGCATAACAACAATATAATATTCACCACTAATAAATAGTAAAAAATGGTAAAGGAAAAATACAATAGTAGGTAGGGTTCAAAAGGGGAACCGACCAACACATGATGATCTAGATAAACATGGTAAAACCACTTTGAATGTTCTTTTTTTTACGTTTAAGTTGATGGCTTTCATGATCAATTCAATTTGATAGTATATTTTATGGGAAAGAGGCTAGAAGATGAGGAGTCTGAATTGATGAATTATATTCACCATTCCTTTGTGACCTCTAATAATACCTTCCTCTTCATTAGTTTATATCGGTTCATTTCCAATTAATCATTTTGTATGCCTATCGTCCTCTCACATCATAGGATTGTAGTATGTTAACACAAGTTATGGAGTATGGATTCACACCTTCCAATTGCATTTGCTACAAATTTTGTAAGGCCGTTTCACTAGATATATTTTATTAATGCCCTACCATCATAGAAATGCACGAGACCACTTTTCTTTGATTATGTAGGCTTACTTTAAGAAAACAAAATAAATAAATAATACATTTGGTTTTATTTGATTTTGTTTGGTAGAGTTGGCTTAGGGATAAATTTTTTAAATAATAGTATAAATTACAATTTGTAATATGGATTGATTTATGTCAGTAGGGATTTCTCTTGAAATGAGTTTTTTGAATTGTATAATTTTTTATATTGGAAAATGAATATGATGGCATAACAACAATATAATATTCGCCACTAATAAATAGTAAAAAATGGTAAAGTCAAGATACAATAGTAGGTAGGGTTCAAAAGGGGAACCGACCAACACATGATAAGCTAGATAAACATGGTAAAACCACTTTGAATGTTATTTTTTTTACATTTAAGTTTATGGCTTTCATTATCAATTCAATTAGATAGTATATTTTCTGGAAAAGAGGCTAGAAGACAAGGAGTCTGAATTGATGAATTATATTCACCATTCCTCAGTTACCTCTAATAATACCTTCCTCTTCATTAGTTTATATCGGTTCGTTTCCAATTAATCTTTTGTATGCCTATCGGCCTCTCACATGCACTTATTGGCACTTATGGATGTATTTTTTAGTAAGTAATATCCTAATGATAAAATGTAAATTTGCGCAAAGAGTATTGGTTGTCAAATGAATTTCAAATTTAATGTCGAGAATAAAACTAAACAATGCACTCTATTATAGCCTTTCCTGCATTATAAAACACCTCTCGTTGTAATAATATATTTGTAAAAAGATTTTGGTTTGTAATAAATTTTTAATGGGTTATAAATGTTTATTTATAAATCTCTCATTGATATTTAATTATTATAGATATGTTAAAGTATCTAAAATACATTGAGAGATATCAATCATGAGGTACATATTTAACTATGCAAGTGTAGTATAAGTATATAACCCAAAAAGTAACAATTAAAAGTAAAAATAATACAATAGGTATATCATAATAAGTGTATCTATATAAATTTAGGAGGAGGACCAGAAATCATGGAGGTGGAGTACACAATGGAAGAGACAGATTTCCTACATACATGGAGAGGCGAAGGCTTGATCCGGGCCTTATTTTCCAACGTCAGACAACCTCGGCCCTTGTTCTACACACATGAGCAAAATAGTTGCAACTGAGTTGGTACTGTTACATGTCACATCTAAAGGGAAATATTTCACTATTTCTAATATTTTGTGAATATTTTATAAAAAATATATTGAAACAGTTGTAGAAACCCCAAAATTATATATTTATTTCCAGTTGTTCCCAGTGTTATCCTAGTACACCCTGTTATTCACCCATTTGTGATTAATTGATTAAATCAATTAATTAATATAAATTGTGCCTCTTTGGATTAATTAAATTAATCCCATGTATCCTTAGTACCCCTTTAGTTAAATTAATTATTATTTATTAATTAATTAAGTGTGTGCACATCCTAGTCATTTGTCACTCGATCAAACTCCACCTAGACTCCACTTGGACTCCTTATCCTTATCCTAGTTAATTGCACTTCTAGAATCCTAGAAAGGTGGGGGAAATTGAATTGCACGTACAACTACCTTTCCGAATGCAACTTTTTGAAATTAATTCATTTAATGCCCCTGAAACTATTGTAACTTCCCACAATGTTATTTTTATCATATTCATTCATCCGTGTATAACCAATTTTAACTACTTTTGCCTCTATAAAATGCAGTCTTAACTTGCTTACAAAACCTCTTCAATCTGAAGTACAAAAACTCTACTGAATTCACTGTGTTGGTAGTATTTGTATTCAAAGTTTGGAGAGCACTAAAGAGCATCCACAATTAACTCTGATATTCATTTGCAAGGTTTCATAGGAGACCCTTATTGAGGTTTGCATTGGAAGGTTACTGGAAGGTTTATAAATTATTTATTTTTCTTTCATTACTGTGATTTTTCATAGCTTACATTTTGGCATGCCCGGTGGGACTCTCACCCCTCCTCTTTCATGTTTGTTTCATTTTGTTTTTCTAACTTTGTTTCTGGAGTGCTTCTTTTGTTGTGCAACTTTAGAAGAAAAAACTTGTGCAAGTTTGGAAGTAGGAAACACGTTTCCCAGATCACACAAACAAAAAATCATAATAATAACATCTTTGTTGTATTTCTCAATTTTTGTTGATTTATTGTGTGTGCAGAATTATATTTGGCATGTAGCAGTTTGTTTGAGTATACAACAACAAATTTGGTTTGATTCTTTGTTGTTATAATACACCTACACCTAAACAACTACAAAAAATCTTATATTAGATGTTCATTAATTTTTTTTCATATATTTATATAGGTATGCTTTCTTTTTTCTAAACTGTTTTAAAAATCAAAACACAATACATTTGAAAATACACAACAACAAAACATTTTTTATAAAAAGATACCTACCCCTAACACTCCCTCCTCCCTACCTAACTCATCCCACTCGGCCAAATCACCTCACTTCCGGCCCTGTTCCCCATCATGTTCCCCTCACGCAGACCCCTACCTCCTACCCCGAGCCCCTACCCATCCCCATCCCCATTTCCCTCAGACTTGATCTCCTAACTCTATTCCCTATAGACCCACCCCGGCCTGAGCCCTCCTACACTGCCTTGCAGACTCCATTCCTATCGAGTCATCCTTGCGACCCAATCCAGCCCCTCCAACCCCGTTCCTTGCCCACTCCCTTCCCACTTTGACTGAGATCACCCTTCCCTGTAATCCAACTTGCTGACTTGAACCATCTCTCTCATATCTCACCAAACTTGCACACAACCATAAAGCCAATTTTGAATACATTATCCTTTTAGTTTATATTATATATGTTTCTAGTTTTAGGTTAAGATTACTTTTCACCCTAACTTCTTATTTTAATTGATTTTTTTCCCTTTCTTAATTGTTAGGTTAGGTTAAGTTTAGTTTAGATTATTTTCTTAATTAGTTTATTTCATTTTGTTTGTCTCATTAATTCGTTTATTTATATTATTAATTACTTTGTTAGTTTATTTTCTATAATTCGTTCGTTTGTTTAATTTAATTAGGAATTTTCAGTTAAATTACGACCATTCTGTTACTTTTTTGTCATTTTTCATAAACACAACTAATAGTGCATCTTGTTTTTTACAGGGATTTTTGGTGCTTCCACTCCACTTTTATTTTCACTTCTAAATGGACATTTTCTCTAATCATCCACTTGATTTCGTATTATTTTTAAACACTTTTCCTTGTATGACCTAATCATGAAAGTTTCCATTTTAGTGTTATTGGACGTTTTGGTCCATTATTTCATGCTTTTTACACCTTTCTCGTACATGTTTAGTGGATTTTTCAAACTAGACTAACATTTTCTCATATGTTTTGCATGCTTTTCCTTTGTCATTTTCTTTTGCTTCTCTTCTAATGATCCTAAATTGCTCACGTGTATGCTCTTCCCTCATGTTTTTTTAAGTGATCCTTGGAATAAAAAATGTGGTCATTTTTTTTTATTTTTTGGGGAATTAACGTTTCACTTAACCAAAGCCAACCCACACATATTCTCTTTCCTCACACTTTTTAAGTGATCTTGGAAATTAGAAACATGGGTTCATTTCTGTTGTCTTTTTTATTTGTTTTTTTTTTTTTTATCTCATTCCAGAAAACTTTCTAATCATTATTTTCAGGACCTTCTCTCACATAAGGTGGATAAAACATTCAATAAAATACTAACTGTAGGTTTCTAAAGGAGTTCAACCAAACCAAATTTAAATCAAAAGATTAAAAAAAACATCACATTCAAGACACTGTATTTGCAGGTTCGGTTAAGAGCTACGGCTCGACTACTTAACTAGAGCATAACCCCCTTAGCATAATCCTTAAGATACAGCAAAGGGGGTAGTTCTAGGAACCCCAAAGTAGTCCACACCTTGAGGGAACTGGTGGACGAAATGGGAACCTTTTTATCCTACCTGACTAGTAAATCCTTGTGAGTTAGAGTCACGAATATATTTAGTGGATACCCTAGTGCAATTCATTCTGAGCAAGATCTTATCTTAGGGTTTCAAAGGGGGTAAAGTAAATACATCAGCTAACAATAACATCACACTCACTTAGATATTTTTTTGACACCTAGTTGAGAGAGCCACGTAGGAAGACAAACTTCTTATTCAATTTTCTTCTTTTGTTTTTCTTTCTTTTTGTAGTAGTGTTCCACACTTGATTTTCCCCAAACACTCCTTGTTTGGAATCCATCTTTCACTTTTCTTATCTTTTTGTCATTTTCCAAATAATCCTTTTTTGGATTCTGCTTTCATTCTTGTTTCATCTTTTCTCGTCCTCCTTTCTCTTTGTCATTAGTCATTCACTAACCTTCATTTTACTCTCATTTTTTTTCCATTTTCAGAACTTTCATCTCCTTTTCATTATTTCAATCTTCTTCTTCTTTTTAATTCCTTCTTGCCTTCTCTATTTGATCTTTTGTCATTCATTTGGAGTTTTCATTCACTAATCTTGATTCTTCCCCTTTCGTGATTATCATATTCTTCTATCTTTTTTAATCACCTCCTTTTGAGTTCATCTCCCATTTCATTCAGCACTTGAACATTTAAATTGCACTTCCCAAAGTTTAAGTTTTCATCTTCTTTTTGACATCAAGTCTTGAGTTATGGATATCCGCATCCTCACTTAAGTGCTTTCATCTTACAAGTCACATATTAACGGTGTTGTGTTCCACTTTATCACAACTCAATTTCATCACATTTTATCTTCAGTATCCTCTTGCATCCTTTAGTTTGACAACATCATTTTTAAATTTTATATGTTTTCTTTCTTCACATCTCTAACTTGACAACATATTTTTTACGTTCTACAGACTTCATCATATTTGTTTTTTCCAACATTTACACTATAAGTATTTTAGTCTTATCCCTTCATTAGCCTCTTACTTATTAACTAATTCTTGTTAATGGTTGAGCACGTCACATATGATTTGACTCCTTTTTAGTACCCTCTTCTCTTTTAGAATTCACTTTTGCTAGGTGGTAAAGTGCATTTTCAATCAATCTATCCTCACTTCTTCACTCTAGCATTCACATTGTTAGAGGTTGAACACATTCATAATTTTGTCACTATAGCCCTCCTCCATTCTAGCATTCAATTTGCTAGAGGATGAGAACCTTTCTTACATTAGACTACTCTTCCATCTTGGTATTCACTTTGTCAAGGGTTGAGTTTATCAAACACTTCTGCACGCTTCCATCTTGACATTCACTTTGTTAAGGGTTACGTAATTCATATCTTCCAAACATATTTCCCATCTTAGCATTCATTTTGTTAAGGGAAAAGTTATTACCAAGCTTAATCGCATGCTTCTCTTCCATATTCGTATTCACTTTACTATGGGTTGAGTTATCTTTTTCATTTCTCTTTTTCTCCCTCCCTCTTTTAAAAATGGTGGGAATATGACACAAAGATTATAGTCCTTTTGTAAGGGGCGAGTGAAATCCTTTTGGAAATTTTGATAGTGATAATGACCAAAACTCTGAGGATGATCAGAATGATATCTCACTTAAAGAATAATTTCGTATTAATAATATCTTAGATATGAACAAAGATCAAGTTTTTCATCGTCTCCTTGAGATGGGAGAAAAATTACCCTCTTATTTTGACGAAGATAGCCTACAAAAATTACTTGGAAAAGCACCATCGAACAAGGGTGAACCTTTCATTTCAAAAAATAATGATGATGGGGAAGGCCCTAGTCACATGAGCAAGGATGATCGAAAAAATTCCACCTCAAACAACACCAAAGGTGATGAATCAAAAAAATACAAATCTGATGAAAGGAAAAAAGGAAAATCCACTGATTCAGCCACCAATCCTACTCAAGACCTAATGAATCAAATCAATGACATGGCTAAACAACTTATTATCTTAAATTCCAAATTCACCAATGAATCCCATGACAATGAGGCAACAAAGAAATCTAGTGATGCTTCATTTAAGAGTCATACGGCGCACACCAAAGATAACAACAACTCTACTAGTGACGGTTCCTTATCATTCTTACAGAATAACTCATTATTTTCCCAAGGATGTAAAATGATGAAGGACACCATCTCATGTATGCAACATCAATGTAAACAATTCAACTTGAAGAAGTGGTCCT
>CM034155.1:297700132-297719743 GCA_019776745.2 Taxus chinensis | reverse complement strand
GTTGCTCTCTTTGCACTATTCACTCCCCCACCATTACTGAAAATATAATACCTTCAAAAAAATTCAAAACATGACAGATATTCTACCCGCATGTTTCTAGAACATCCATGACCATGAAAACTAGGTTTTGCACATAGCTCTCCATTCGAAAATTGAAGCACGATATCCCAGTGCGAAGAATGAACACAATTTGAGCTCATTGTTTTCACATAGTTGGTCACTTTGGTAAATTTATTATTATCAAAGCTTCAAGCCTCCATTAATGGCTTCCATGACATAATAGTTAAAGGAAAGAAATACCATTCCTCGCTTCCTGAGGATCTGGAGGGAGAAATTACCTTAAAATTGGAGAAAACGATCCCCAAAAAATCTAGTTTCACGCAAGCTAGTTTTTGTGCAATGAAAAAGATGATTTTTAGGGATATTGAGGACTATTTATTTATCACTATTATCCCCTCATTGAATAATTTTTCACTTTCCCAAATATTGTGTGGGAAAAACCATCCAGAACTTGGAGCGAGTGATCCTAAAAAAATCTAGTTTTATCAGAGCCATTTCATTCACAATGTCATTAATAATTTCTTAAGACACGAAGGATTGAGTGTTTCTCAGTGTTCTACCCCATATGATAAAAAATTCATTTTCCCACTCATCTAGATGAAGGAATCATCCCAAATTTGGAGCAAGGAATCCTAGAATAAAACTTAGAATTTCAAGACCATTTTCATTGTAACTCGACACTTGCGACACACTTACTAAAAATAACATGTGCTCATGGCAGGAATGTCTAAAAATATAAAGTGTTCAAATGAGGTGAATTCTCAACATCGGTGGTCCTCCATAAAATAAAGAAACATCAAGGAGTGAAAATAGTGTAAATTTTTCTAAAAATAGCATTCCCGACTAGGACCTGTTAAAAATAGAACATTTCCAACTTCAATTCAAAAAGTTGTGGAAACTCCAATTTTTCGTATATTGTTACTTTTTCCCATCATCGCAAGGTTTGGAGTTTGTCTCATGATCCGAACAAGGAGGAAGTCACTATGATAAAATTCATTCATGAAAGGAACATCGCGAGATTTGAAAGATCAAGATTTTCATTCAAGATTAAGTTATTAGGAGGATGGTCATCATGAGCATGATCTGAGAAACTAACTATGAGTAAGGAAGGAAGTCATCTCAAGCAATGCATACCTCGAGAAGTTTTTATAAACACTTGTCTCGTGCTTGATAAGAATATCACTTCTTACAATTCAGAGGAGGTGGAGTTTGTAGTGTCTTAGTGTAGTGTGCAGGATAATAAACATGGAAATCATTCCCATCCGTTTCTTCAGGTACCATTCAGGGATTATTCTTGTTATCAAGAAAAAATCACCTATTTCAATGAGAAAGGTTGTTCATTATGTCTAGTTGTTTTCATTTATGTCAAATTCCATTGATGTCAAAGGGTGTCATGGTGTCATAGGAGTCTTCATGAATTATAATTCAAGGTCAAACATGAAGGTTGATTGGTATTGTCTAGGTTTGGTGAGTTGTTATGGTGTTCTGGAGCATGGTCTAGTACACATGGTCATTGTGTGAGCTCTCCCAAGATGGTTGAAGGTTTTCACAAGGTTAAACATGGTTATTATGATGTGTAAGAGGTGTATATGTGTCTACAATGAGTCATCATGGTCAGTCCATGGTTTGCATGGCTTGAGTCAAGTCATTCTAGGCATATTCCTAGACCTAGAGCATGTGGTTTAGCATGGAGGTATTTTTTTAGAGGAAATAAGTCTTGTTGAAGCATGATAATAAAATGGTGATGTTACATATGATTTGTATGAGGTTTTCCAGGACAGTTCTCGGTGTTTGGATGATGTTTCATGGTCTTTGGGAAGCAAGAAGGTGAATACAAGCTAGGTAAACATATGTAACTCAATGTGGATAGGGGGTTTTGAGGAATATTTGAGCATGGATGAGACTTGTTTCAGTTAGAGAAGGTAATAATGATGCTTCAGGTCAAATTTCATGTCAGTATGAAGAGATTTTTGTAAGTTATGTGTAATGCCCACAATTTTTGACATTCTAAAACCACATTAAACCTTAATAACTATATAGAAAGTTGCGGTAATTTTTGTTTTGTTTTAGGTTACAAGTGTGTCAAACCATAATAGACGTTTAATAATTCCTACCAGAAATTGCTACATTACATTGGATAGATCATGTCTAGATTAATAATTAAATATTCTTAATCTACTTCTAATGTCAATTTTAATTACAATCTGCTAAGAAGGTGCCATAATTTATTTTACTTGGTTAGATGGTTTTCCCCCTCTTAAGTTAACATTCAAACCCATATTTAGTAAACCTTTATACTTGGTTACCTTAATTACCTTAAATTATTAGTCTTAATGTCCTTTGAATCATTTATTACAAACATACAAGAAGAGTTAAATAATAAACTTAACACACTCGGGCACTAAGTGGCCCCATTCATGCATTTTCACATACATTTGATTTATTTAAAATAAAACCATAATATGAATATTATCACCTAAAAATTGTAGGGTTGATTCTTAACCCTTGGATCAAATGAATTGTGGCCACTATATCTTAGGGTTCCATACTAACCCTAACTATCCTTATGAAATTTTATTTAGCCTTTTTCTTTTCCCTAGCCTCTTCATTTGGTCTCTTTTCTTTTGTTTAATTTACAGGTTGAAGAAATAGAAGCCATGAGAGCAAGGGACGAATAAGACATGAAGGGATTCATTAGGATCAAGCTTATTTTAGTTTATTTTATGGATTTATTATAGCTATGCATTCCATTTGAAGGTTATAGAGGTTTCTACTCTAAATCTGGAGTTGTTATTTAGTTATTTCATTTTTTTGAGTCTTCTATTTGAGAAAAACCCTACTTCCATTTTAATCTATGAGATTGAATACATTTAAATTCCCATTCAAGGATTTACTTGCTTCAAACAATGATTTTGTTCCCTTATAGTTTTCTGGTAGTTTCCTATTTACATTTTATAGGTTCAGATTTTAATTTAATCAAGTTTAAGATTGCACAATCGCGCATTTTACTTTTCTATCGAAAGTGATGAAACCGCCGCCTTGAGTAGGATGACGGTCCTGGGACCACCACCCTACTTGGGTGATGATTCAAATAAAGTTGCTTTCAAGCTCAAATAAAGGAATGAAACTAAACCTATTTCTGGTATCATTATTTTCCTTTCCACAACAAGAATGAATTTTTTTAACAAAGTAACTTAGTATAACTTAGTGCATCTTTCCATTTCAGCTACAACCATTTACTCAAGGAAACACAAGCAACTATTATACCTTTAAGATTTACTAAGGATGCATTTTCAATGATTTACAACTTCCAAGTTTTCCTTTCATTCGTTACAATAATATAACTCCTACAAATAACAATGAACTTTCATTTTCCTTGAGCATAACTCATTTCTTACAATGCAAGGAGTTTTCTTTCCAACAATACATTACATGTCTTAATGGACAAAATATACAATACAACTTTATTTTTAAATGCAAGTCTACTAGCCTTCCACTTAAGTGGGAAGTACAAGAAATGTTTCTACAATGAAGGATTTCTTATGACTTCTACAAATGCTCCAAGTCCCAAATATTCAACAAGAGCTCCACAATTTCTTCACTTCAATCACAACAAAAAAATGGGAGCGAGGAAACACTCTCCACCTAACCAATAATCCAATGAGGAGAGGAAGTTATCCTCCTTATTGACCCCCGAGCCCCAACCAAAATGCAATAAGGAATGGATGCAACTCATAGAAACTAACACAATGCTTCCACACAACAATACAAATTTTCACAACCATTTAACACACATTCAAACACAAGGTAACAATCACAAGAATAAAACTATCCAAATACACAAGACTTGCAAATGCAAAGCCAATGGAGCAAGGATCTATGGGGAGATCACTTATGCCTCCCAATGGGATTAGGTGCCCACCTTAAAACCCTCCAAAATACACCTCAAAACCCATACACAACTCTTATTCCTCCCTTAAGGTCCTCTTATGCCTCCCATATTCTCTTATGCCTCCCTACAATCTCTTATGTCTCCCTCAAAATAACCAAGTAATAAATGCAAGAATTTTCTTATCAAAGGTAGGGGACCCAACCCAACTCCCTCCCAAACATAAAATATACTCTTATGCCTCCCTACAATAGAAAATCCCCATAGTCTTCTCCTACACCATACTTAGGCATTCTACCCAAGATCCCAACAAGCACACAAACCATTCACATACATGCAATACACACATATAAACAACAAAAAGTAAAAAGAGTGTAGCTCATACCTTTCCATATTAAACACTTGATCAAAGAATCACACTCTAAGATCCTTCAATCTTAATCCAAATCCAATAATCTCCAAGACTTCAATAAGCATTCCAAAAACTCTCTAACTCCTAAAATGTACATGCACAATAAAATGTAGTAACCCCCAAACAAACAATTAAACTTGCATATATAAAAAAAATGAGAGGAGGGTGAGGTGGCTCCATGTAGGATGTGACATCACTTATCCTCTACTCCACATCACAAGTCAAACCTCAACTCCAAGGCACAATAAATTGGTGGTTGAGAGAAATGACAAGTCTCTTACACACATAATCCAAACCCACACCCCCTAAGGACATAATTTAAAACCCATGTAAGAAAAGTGCAATCAATGTCATTTTTTCCTTACAAAACACATAATGGGGTTTATTTTTGACCCCCCAATCCATAGGTAGGGTTGGTATAAGAAATTAAGAGGTGTGGCAAAAGTTTAACTTGTCCCACAAGCCTCCTAAAATGGCCCTTAAGCCCAAATCCGAATTTCCCAAGTAAGGAAGGGTGTACAACACTTAAGGTCACATACACTCAACTTAAATCACAGAATCCAAAGAACCAACTATTCTAATAAATGGCCCCTTTTGTCACATCCCCAATTAACTTAATAAACATGATAAATCCACTTAACTAAGGCACATCAATCAACAATGATAAATATGAATTACATCACAAATTAAATCACATACTCCACAATTAAATAAAAGAAAGGGGAAATAATTACACATAAAGCCCATGGTCACAATTGGAGTTCATCCCCCCATGGGGACCCCTAACAAATTAAAACAATCAAACACATTACACAAGTTTGCATTGTGATCATCATTGTATCCATCCAGTATTCTGCCATGGTTGGTCTCCTAACCCTCTTTTGATTGTTGTGATATAATCACTTGCAAAATCAAACAATACCTCCTTCGGCCTCGTGGCCGCATCAAATACATCATAGATAAAATATACGCACATCAATCAATAACCATCATCATATAACTAAATCATCATCTCAACTAATCAATATTATCATTTGTTTATAATTTCAATAACATCTCAATTCTACAATGGCATCAATATCAATAAGATCACGAGATTAGTTAAAATGCTAAATCATAGTCAACATGTGGAGAGTTCTGAATGTCAGTAAATATATATGCTAACAACAGATCATCATCATAAATATAAAATGTCTCTCTACATCTCTAAGAATCCACACAAATCATACTATGAATCACAATCCATCAATAGTTAGAATATCTCTATCATATAACATCATGATAAACCAAAATGATATAATAATATCCATGTATATAGTCAATGGTAATTGAAATCAAAATATAATAAGTGTCAAAGAGGAGTGGGCACTACGTTATGAAGTTTATGGTAAAACTGAGTTGAGAAGAAGTACAATCCAACTCGAATTGGTAAATTCTATACTCACTTGCTTTCACACACTTTACATAGAACCAAGAGGTTTTGAGACCAATATTTTTTACACCGAGATAATATAAATTTTCAAAAAGAATGGATTGATTTGATCGTCAGGTTTTTTTGAACAATCCTTAAGAAGATAAGTTACTTTGAAACCCTAGAAAAACCATCATTCTAGAGTAACTTGAGAGATTAGAATTTTTTGGTCTTTAAATGATTATGGAAAGAAAATGTCATGATTTCAGCTTGCATAGGATTCCTTTTATCTCATTTTGGTGGTGGTTTGGTGTTCCATCTTTTTTAGGAAGAGAAAGAAAAACCCTAGTTTTGTGGTTTTTTACAATTTCAAGGCCAAGATGGATGTTCTAGGATGGAAAAAAATCATTAAATAATCCTTTGGAGATGATATAAATGGCCATAAAAATTTTCAATTTGATTCAGTAGAGAAAATGGAAGATACAGGTCTTCAAAGTTTGTCTACCAATGTTGGCCTTCCGAGCTAAAATGTTAGTCTTTTGGTTTGAAGTGATTTTGATAATTTTGCTTTTTGTTGATACATATTATGTTCATGGATAGTTGATTGAAAATTTTTATGATGTTTTTGAGATCTTTGTTTTGCATGGTCAAGTGTTTTTCAGTTGAAGACCTAATGGCCTAGTAAGCCCTAGTTGGTTTGCTCCAGAAAGTGATTGAAATAGGTGTGCTTGGATAAATTTATCCTTATGGCATATGATTCTTGGTGCTTCTACATATTTATACAAGTTTCCTTGATGTGTTCTAGGTAGTAGTTGATGTTGGAAGAGGTTTTGAAGGAGATTGAGCATTGATTCCTCAAGACTGGTTCTTGAGTCCTTGGAACCTGAATGAACAATTTTAGAGATTGGATTGTTTAAGGCCATCCACTATGAGTTGGATGATGAAGTGAGTTTTTTTGGAAATTTAATTTAGATACCTTTCCAATGGTATATGTTATCTTTCTTTATGAGGTGCTTTAACATGTGAACCAACTCTAGTTTGACGACCTAGTTTTGGTGTCTTGAATCTAGATTGGAGTAGTTACAGAGTTTGAACTGTTTTGTAGTCTTCGACTATGATTTGGATGAAAATGTGAGTTGTTACAGAAATATAATTGAGATAAATTTCCATTTATATATTACTTTAGTCATTATGATGAGTTTAGCTATGTGAACTCGTTATTTTTCTTGAAATGATTTGTGGGTGCTTGAAGACCTAGTGGGGTTTGCTTACTTCTTATTATACTTCATGATGTTTGGATCTGGTGAAGAGGTTATTGAGTTTATTGAATTATATCAGAGGATTTATCTTACTTGTGTGGAGTTGATGGAGCTATTATAAAGATGTTAGAAGACCTTGGAGTGGTCGATCTTTTGTTAGAGCTTGGAGAGTGCATTTTGGGCTTGTTTGGGTATCCTTTTGCATGTTAGAGATGTCTTGATCCCTTCCAACCTACTTGGGTCATTTGAGTTGATTTATATGATTTTATTGTTATGTGTTTGGGTTGGGATGACCTACCTAGTTGGTCATGGACAACCTGGGGGTGTTATGAGCTTGTGTTGTGTATATAAACTAGTGTAATGAGTCATTTGTGACTACTTATTGATAATGTGTATATAAGAGACCTATAGAGGATCAAATGAGAGTGAAGAGGGGTTATGGACATATAATATAAGTGTGATTAATACCTGATAATGATATAGGATCAGATGTGTAAAGGAAATTGATATATTTAACCCATTGAGAAGAGAAATTGAGCTAGTTAGGAGTGTGCTTGTTTTGATGAGGGTTTAAAGAATTGTGAGCTGAAATTGAATCACTATCAATTGTATGAGTAACATATAATTGGTGGTAATTCATTTCCAAGTGTTTAAGTTCCTTCTTGATCACCTTAGGGGGGTTGTATCTCCATTGTGGGGTTTGTGCCTCACTAAACTAGGGGTTGGTGTTCCTTGTAGGGTTGGTGCCCTACTAAACTAGGGGTTAGTACTCCTTTTGAAGTTAGTGATTCAAAAAATTCTTTGTTTTGAGTAATATAAGAAACTGTTTAGTGATTTTTCTTCCCCTTGAGGGTTTTCAACTTTATATGGTGTTTATGTATTGTGTATCTTGTTTCATGCTCTGATTGAATGTTGCACATCTTAATAAGCTCAAATAGGAAAAATTATATGATGAATGTATGGTTTTGTAAATGAAGTAAAAAATTTTGTATGAATGATTCACCCCCCTCTTAGTTACTGTATGTTGTATTATTAAGTATTTCTCAATATTTTGCCCCATTTGATGAAAGAATCATTTTCCCACTCATTTAATAGGAATACTTTGGTTAGTGCTCACATTTACATTGGGTAAATTATTTGTCAATGTGGTAAATAACATTAGTGTTGGTGCGAATCAGCAGCACCCCTGGATGCAAATCAAGGTTCTAAGTTGATGTTTAGGGCATCCAGTGTGATTGCACAACATTGAAACCTCTCTCCAAGTGTGGGAATTGTAAAATGAGAGAGGAATCTCCAGATTAGAGGCTGGTTCCTCAAACTCCTTTGATTAGATCTATTATTTGCACAATTGCAGAGGTTCAGATCCTAATTTTATCCTAATTTGCAAGGAGACAGGGATAAGAAATGCAAAAATTGAAACTAAACTAATGATGGTGATGCACCAAAGGAGTAGTGAACATTTTTGCTCATGCGAATAGACACAAATCAGAAATTGCAACATAAAACATCATGCACAAGTTGATAAGCTATAATCAAAGGTTTGAAATGAGGCAAACAACACATACAAAGGACTGAAAGCATTCACAGAGCCTGTATTGTAATTTTCAACATCAAAATCCTTGTATTCCAACACCAAAGAGGCATAAAACCTATTACAATCCCTGGAAGGTCTGATACTTGCCAAAATCACTTGCTAAAGGTGAAAACAAAAGCTTGCTGTGCAAAAAAGTGTTCAACCATGAAAAAATGAGCCAAAACTGGCTTTTACAATGCATAGGTCGAGCCCATGAGAGAGAAAACTTGAAAAAACGTGGGAGCCATTCCTCATTGACTGAAAATGCATTAAAACAACATGGGCATCCTTACAGACCCATACCCTAACATTTTTGACCATGCTGGAGAAGAATGCGACCCATTTTGCATTAAAATTGGTTGTTGAAATGTCATTTCTGGCCATTACCACGTACCAGAAGAGTTTTTGATTTTTCTCTCTCCAAACTGAACCAAAATGCAAAATTGACTCCAGAATCATCTATATAATTTCAACAGCTTTCCAATGATATAAAGAACATGAAAATCTGAGCTCTGGATCGAAAGTTATGGCCGTTTGAAGATTTAGGGCAAAAACAGGCCAAAATCGGATCGGCGGGAAACTTTTTTGAATTTTACCTCTTTTTGCATTTTGGAATTTTTTTCAAAAAATCCCCATGCTCTGCCACTTGGGTGCCACGTGGCACATTCTGGTTGGTTGCGGGCCTGTCATGCTCCTTTTCCTTTTGTTTTTGGCCTTTGGAATTTTTTTCCAAAAAACCCCGCCGGGCCCCCGAGCTGGACACGTGTCGCTCTCTGATTAGCCGGCGGGCTTCTCCTTCCTTCTTCCTCCGCAGGTCGCTGAACCTTTTGTGCCATGTGGACACATGGCAGCCTGCGATTGGCTGGCAGAAACGGGGCGGGCTGATCCCTTAAAATTTTCCTTTGGTTTTTTAGTTGGGAAGATTTCCCAACTCTCCCCATCGAGTCGACGCCCCTGGACACGTGTCATGTTTTCATTTTTTGACGGGGGCAGTGGGCCTAAACTCACCCTTTAGAATTTTTGGCAAAACTTAGCCAAATTTTTCATTTTCTCTCCGACCACCGAACTCCCCGCCCCCTTCTGCCACGTGTCGTAATCTTATTGGGCGCGGGCTCTCTGCTCCAATTTTTTCCCTTTGAAAATTCGAAAAACCCTTAGCAATTTTTTAACTTTCTCCTCCACCGGGTCGATGGTGGAGACACGTGGCGACGTTTCATTGGCCTCGGGTCTTGCGGACCAAAATTGGCATTTGAAATTTTTGACAAAAACTCGGCAAAATTCTAAGTCTTCCTTCGACGTCCGCGACCCTCCTCTGGACACGTGGCGAGTTCCAATTGGCAGTGGGCCAAAATTCAAGATTTTCCCCACGCTAAACACTTAGACAAAATTTTACCTCGCCCCCCCCCCCCCCCCCTTATGACACGTGTCGTGTTCTGATTCGTGCGCGGGCCCGCGAGCAAAGTTTTTCATTTGAACCTATGCCAAACACTTGGAAAATTTTCCAAGTTCTCCTCCGACCTCCGCCACTTCCTGGACACGTGGCAGCTCCCTATTGGCTATGGGCTTCCAAGGGGAAAATTTTCCACAAAAACTCCGCCGGGCCATAACTTGAAAAATATGAGGAGTTAGGAGGCAAAATTTACCTTTCTGGAAAGCTGAGAGAGAGCTCTATCTGATGGTGTCATTTCCAGAAAGATTTGAGTGCCTGAAAATCAAAAAATGGAGACTGAGGCACAAGAGAGATAGGAACACAAGGAGTTAGCCACAAAAATGAGCAGGGGCACATTTTGGATAACAATTAGATTATTGGTTAGTATGTTATATTTAATGGTTAGTCGTATATATTGTTGTAACAATATATCACACATTGTTTATTCTTGTGATTTGTTTCCTACATTTTAGGAACAAATTCACGTATAAATTCGTAAGATCTCATATGGAATAATAATCAAGTTTTATATGTGATAATTTAATCAGAATATTTCATCTAGTATCAGAGTAGGATATTTTTTCTGGTATATATGATGGAGTTTTAATATTATGAGGGGTATTATCATTTCTATTCACCCCTGAGAACGAAATTTTGTTGATGTGAGAAATGTGCAGATTTATCATATCCTTATCCTTAGATCTCCCTATGCGTAGTGTCACACACACTCAGTATTTATTATAAAGCTTGTGTTTCAAGAGTAGTCTCAATCAACAAAGATCAAGATCAGTGAAAGAATCCAACAAGTAATGAATCATATACAAGTTTGAGTATTACAAGGAAGACATATCTCAAAACATTTTCTTAGGCCTCATCCAATCTCTACATAAAGTTTTTATTGTTTTCCTCAACTCAAAAACACAACAGATCAAGCCTCTATTTCAGCCAAGGATAAATTACTTCAGAGTGGCCAAATAAGGAAAGGTGTGAGACATTATTTTTGTGCATGGTGGGCATTATTAAAAGGTACTGTGGATAAATTTTAATACATGCTAGAGTTTTGCAGTCTGTGTGAACCTCTATTAAAGAACAACTACCATCAATCAAATCATTTTTTATAGTGCATAGAACATTTAAAATCCAATTCGATGCGACCTTATGCTTTATAATTCCAATAATCCTTTGATACGTTCTTATCGATCCATGCAATTTTTTCCTTTTTCATTCATTTGTGCCATGCTAGAATACTTGCACCCAAATTTCATATGCAGTCCCTGAGTTCTAGGAATTATTGTTCTTGGTTTCTATGCATATCTAAAAATCTACTCCTACTGCAAATCCACAATATCTTTGTACATTTTCACCATTCTTCACTTGAAAAATCTTATCTTTAGATTTGGCTTCCATTTTTTACATGTGTTGAATCAAAGTCTCATCATATCTCCATTTGAGTCATTTGAGGGATATTAATTCTCGATTAAGTTAACATTTACAGATACTAGTTCTCACTTGACACCATGCAGAGGGTTTGAGACTATATTCTTTGCACACTTTAGCATGTTGAAAAATAATTGGCTATCATCATATCTACATGTGGTTCAAATATCCTCATGGAATATAGCTTTGTCTCATCTTCCTAATGCCCATACATTCCCCTAGGCGGAAAAACAGACTTATCTTTATTTCCATGTGTTTTCAAAAGGAAATTCTTATTGTGGTGGATACAAATGTGGAGCCCAACTCATTAGAAACTTGTGATTGTTATATGCAGATTTGGTTATATCTAAATTTATCTCCATCAGTGTTCCATGTTCCTTGAAGCTCGTGAGGATGTAATTCATCAAAGATAAACAATTATGGTATTTAAGATTTATTTATTTTTTATGTCTCTCATATTTTGTGAAAATATATAGTCTTTACAAAGACCTTCGTCCCATTTTGTAAGTCAATTTGTTATGTTCAATAGTGTATTGTCTAGGTCCCAATTTATTATAATAAGTATATACCGAGGAGTATAAAGTAGAATAGTTATTTGAAACAGTCTTAATGTTGAAGAAGGTGTTTTTTTTATAACATTTTAAGCTATAATCTTGTTGTCATTAGTCATTAGTAGGTCTTATGTACAAAAATATCTATCAATTTATTCATTATGTTAACTATTTTCATTTAGTTAAATCATTGTGTATTGTAAGTTGGAAATCCAAGGTCACATAGGTGATTTTAGGTTTTTGTTATTGTGGTGTCAAGAGTCATTATAAAAAGTTGGAAAATACAAAAAAAAAATCCTTACGGACGTATTTTTGGTGTTACCCGAAATCCAAAAAAGTAAATGATTTCACATTGGGGGGGGGGGTAATGTTATAAGGAAATTAAACTAATCTTTTACTATGTTAATTCTTTGTTTATTTCCTTAACAACCACAATGCTAGACCTAGAATATCCTCTCATCAAAACTAATGAAAATAAAATAGAGTTATAATGCCTATTGTACTTCTTCCTCCCATTTGAGTCTTTTCTAGGGTATTAAATATTGATCATGTTAATAAAATACTTTGATATCATTAATCATCCTCATAATTCGAACCTAAGATTCCTTATTAAGGTTCAGTTACTTGATATTTTTATGATGTGGTGCATATATTTTATGAAACCTATCATATTGGGAAGAGTGAGGTGATCATGTATTGGTTTTGTAGGACTGGCCATATCATGAATAAGTTAACCCCCTTGTGTGTAATTTTTCCTTGGTACCGTAGTGGGTGGCCAAAGCCTTGCAAGATAGTTGGTGGTTGTACCTACATTTGATCTCTTATGAGATCTAAATTATGTGAGTGGAGAGTACGTTTCGAATTACTTGCATATTTACCTAAAAATTGAAATAGGTCCTTAGGAGGATTTTGTAATGCATAAGATTGTTTGGGATATTTATCTTTAAATATAAATTTATACTTCCATGTCCAAGAGAATTTAAATGAGTTGTCTTGTGCGAGGTTGTACTCCTTGTAGTCTTAAATTCCTCAGTGTTATGTAAGTGTCATAGGAATTTCATTTCTTCCAAAATGATGTTATACTAGACCAAAGTAACCATGTAAATGTAGTTAGTAAAAAAGGGTAAATAAGATTAATCTATTGAGTGACCACTACAAAAATGGTACACCATTGAGCAACATCAAAACCAACTAAAAATGTCAAATGTGATCATAACATGAATGTGATAAATTAGAGATCCATGAATAATACAACAACCTAATAAATTGGAAAACCAAATATGATGCATGATCATATACTTGTATGCATGAATGTGGATTAAACAACAGTGCTAATGGAATAAAAAAATGTAGACTTGAGGATGGGATACCTTCAACTGTAGCCAAGGTCTTGTGAGTTAAGGAGATTACACTCTAGTTGGACTCGTAAAAGTTAGTAGAACCCTTGGCATAGATAAGAATATATTAAACCTAGGATCACTCAGGAAGTATAAATTTATGGTCAAAACATGTAATTGACATATTTCCATTGAGAGTGAATCCTTGAAATGATGAAACAAAAGTAGTTTGAAATGTGAAATTCGTCACTTGAACTCAAAGAAAAATCTGTATAAGGGGAACATAGGTGTAATGTACCCTCCCATGCACAGTATGATTGTGAAAATATGAATTCCTAATTGGAGTAACGGATTGTGAATCAAGAATGATACAACTTATTTAGTTAACCTACATAGTTGGTTGTAATAGCTGGAAGATGAAAAAGATGTATTGTTAGTATTAAACAATGCTATGAAATAAACTCGGGATATGTTTTCTAGTGATCTAGTAACCTTCCTTTTTATTCTTGTGAAATTTCCTCCTTAGAACAAGAGTATTTTTCCAAACCTACTGAACAAGGATCTTTCAATCAAATCCTTAATTCAAATACTCGAAGACGCATGTGTGTATATATGTTCCTAATCACAATCATTCTATATAAAGTTATTTCACAAGAGAAATGATATAATTCTAATGGAACCACTATAAGTGAAATATTAAACAAAAACATGCAGCCGGGTTGTAAAGGCATGAAGGGTCCCATGTTATGTGTTCCTAAGATATTTATAGTCAACTAAAAACTTTTTGAGAAACAAACCTTTAACATAAGAATTGAATACTAGGAGACTCATAGTTGTTTAAAATTAATTTATTTAACAAATTAACTATGAATAACTAACGGAATTAGAGAAAGGAACCAACCACGCATTTTCCGTTAAAGACTAATGTTCTGCAAAATAAAGTAAGTGGATTTTGAAAAATAGGAAATTTTAAACCTTATGTGTTTAATCCTATTGAAAACCATAAGGTCATACAATGGGAACCTAAACGTAATGAATATGTAAACCATTAAAAGGCCATGTTGTGGAGTATGCCTATCTTTTATTTCTCACTTGGTTCACGTCGTTTGAGTAAGACATTGATGTGTACCCTATGTTATCCTTGTATGAGTGGGTTCATGTTTATGTAAGTGTCCTACATGATGTCTAGTTTCTTTATTTGGATCCCATGTGGTGTTCTGTAGCGTGCAATTAAAGTAAAAAAAATACTCCGATAATGTTACTTTGCATTTTGGTGTTGAAAATGTGGGCATTACATATGGTATCAAAGTAGAGGTTCATGCTCTCAAACCTCTGGGATATATTGGAGTTGCGATGATCTTGCATGGAGGTGGTGGAGATGGGAAGAGTAATGTGGTATATGTTGTGTTGTGAATAATGTTGTAATTGTGATATTATGAAGGCACATGTTGTGCATGTCACTTAGTGCGTATTTGTTATCATGTTGATGTATTTGTAATGAGAGTATTTTCTCTTCTTTTTTTGAACTCAATGAGAAGTTCATGTGTGATGCTCTGCCTTGTTGTGTGTGAAAAGAATGTTATTGCAGATTACAAAGTGCTGGAGTGTTTTGTTATTATGTGATATGAAGGTGTGTTGATGTGTTACATGACAAAATTGGTGTATAGTGAATTGGATTTTATCATGATGTCACCATCGTGTTGTGATGAATCGTGTGTGTTACCATGTTGTATTGAAATTGACCGTATGTTGTAATGTTAGTCATTGGTTTCATCATACGTATAATTTGTGTAATATGTGATCATTCTTAGCATGAATTAGGGGCATATGGTGATCGTATGACCCCTATTGCGTAGTTCTTGCACCTTAGGTGTATTATGTGGAAAAGTTATCTATCATAACCCATGAAAGTTATACCTTGTATAGATACCATGTGTAAGATGCTATGGTTAATGTGTGTGAATCACCATTGTGTTAGTGATGTAGTTATGTGTTATGTTGTGAACCTTACAATATAAGAACCTAAGGGAAGCAACCGTCAAGAGTGTATGTGTGGAGAGAGGAGGCATGGACAAGGTTTTCATAATCTTGAGCTGAGTGCGAGTGAGGAAGTGGAGTCTTATATATACTTAAAATTCAATTCTATCTATTTAGTATAATTGAAGATTTCTCAATATATTGTGGGTGCACACCACCTTCGGCTCACCTTATACAAACTAGTGTCCCCTTATCTTTCCTATTAGGTTGTCTTTCAAACAATCCTATGTGATTTTGACTATGTTGAGCCTTGTGGGAGTATGGAGGGATGATTTAGTCATAGATGATGACCGTTACATTATTTTTATACTCATTTCTAGTTAAATGTATATTTTTAGGACCTGAGGCTTGACATCCAAGTGCTAGCAACTCAATGAGTACCCCTTTGGTGGCCAGATAAGGCCATGTAGTGATTGTAATGTGCTATTTCTATATACGTATTTTATTCGTAAATTGATCATTATCTCTTTTCTTGTCAAAACCAGTAGTTTTATTGATTGGTGTGTGCTTATATTTGGGGATTTTTATTTGATTTTTACACTAACGTGCAGATTTTTGCACTAACTATTGATAATTAGCCATTTATTTTTCTTAGTTTTAAAATTTCTTTTCATGTTTAAAAGTTTTATAGCCTTTCCCAAGGCTTGGGATTTTTACCACTTGGCATTTGAAATAGATTGTTATGTTAGTTCTAATGTTATAATGTGTTGGAATAGGGTCATGGGATTCACCTTGGAGTGGTGTAACCTATGAACCCAGGTTTTTGTATTGGGGTACTGTACGTACCCGAAATTGTAAGGTATTGTACTGCCGGAAAAACGTAACAAGCGCCCCAATGATGATACAGGTCTCCTCGCAAGGTGTTCGGGATCCGGAAGAACTCTCCGAGTGTGAGTTACCATCCCGCATGCCCGCTTAGCCCCCGCGTGCTTTATTTTTTCCTTTTTCCCTCTTTTCTTAGCCTTTTTCTCTTCAGTTACGAAACCGCTGCCCTGCCTGGGCCGCGGTCTCGTGACCGCCGCCCTGAACAGGGCGGCGGTCCTGTAACCGCCGCCCTGCTCAGAGCGGCGGTCCTTTACGCATTTTCCAGAAGGCTATTTTTACACGACTCATGTAAATTCAATGATTTACTTGCTTTCTTTTACTGCCATGAGCTTGCATTTATGATTCTGGTTCCCTGGAATAGTGTTTTGCCATGTTTATGGTGTTTAAAGAGTTCTATTTGGCTTTTACCTTGGGTAAATGCAAATGCTATAAATAGATGGCTTGTGCTCAAGCAAATGGCCCCTCAAGTTTTCCTCTGATTTTCCCTTTGCAATATTTTTAGCTTTCATTTTGCTTAGAGTTGATAGTGTAGTTCATTTCATGCTTGGTTAGCATTGTATAGCAGCTAGTAAGCCACATATTCATCTTGTGCAAGTGCTATCATTGCTTCAGCCCCTCATTTCTTGCTCCAACCTTCTCATTTTCAGTAGTTCAACCTGTTAGTTTGCTTAGATTTCATAGCTTAGTTCACTACATGCTTAGTTAGCATTGTTTTACTGTTAGTAAGCCACATATCCATCTTGTGCAAGTATTGTTGTTATTTCATCCAATCCATTGGAGTTGAATAGCTAGGAAGCCATTAAAGTTGCAGGTTCTAGACGCTCTATGTTGCATGACTCACAATATATCCCGCTAGGAATTGCATAAGCCAAGCTCTGTACTCTTGCGCTATCCCTCTCCTATTCGCGTTGTATTCAGTCAGTGTTCGGAGCTGCCTTTATCCCAATATCTATTTCTGTTGATGCTAGCATTACACGCTTTTCTAGATCCACGTGAACATGAAAGAACGAGGGGATCACACTGAGGGGACGAGATCACATACACTATCGGATTTGCCACTGTTCTGCAGAATCCAGGTTCTACGCTTCAAGTTATAGTTAGAATCATATCAAATAGAGTAGTTAATCATTTCATTTCCAGTTATTTCTACTCTCGATATTGCCAGGGAGCTGTGGGGATTGATAGTTTCTGAGAAACTATGATTCATTCCTCACTTCTGAGGTAGGATCGAGGGTCTTGCAAATAGATTAGGAAAGCTATTTTATTGTTTAGAATAGATCTACAAATTGCACAGACAAATAGCCACACTCAGGTATTTTGTTTGTTTTAAATTATTAGTTTAAGTTATCAATTCTAGATACCTTAATAGTTGCTTTCTTAAATTCATTTAGTTCGTCAGAAAATACAAAAAAATAGAGAAATCATAAGTTATAAATATATTGCAAGTAGTGAATTTTCATTTTACTATAGTTCGTTATATTGTTGCTTTTGTATGACAATCATGGGACCTAGGGAGCCTAGAGAATATGTATTCGAGCCAATCGTGCCTCAGCCCAATCTCATCACAGCAATAACTGATATAGACCAAAATCTTAGGATTCAAGTCTTCCGAAAAACGGTAAGTTTACAACAAATCAATTCCCAATTGAACGGGTTAAACAGAGAAGATGATCAAGCACACACATTTTGGTCAAACCAGCCAAATTACAGATTACCCTAGATGGATATCCATATGACTGTAGGAGGATTAGAAAGAGAACAAACCTTTGGTTGTGATCCTTTGGTCCCACAACCAGGTGCAAGAGATACTCTCACAGATATAGATACTAGTTTAAGGATCCAGGTTGCACGAACGCCTTTGAGATATTATGAGAAAATCACACAGTTATTAAGTCTAAATATAGAGGCTGAGAAAGCATACGATTACTGGATACTAGGGATTAGGACTTGGTTCCACGCATGACCATAGCAGGTCCACAACAACTGTGAGTCTACGGTTATGACCCACAAGTCCCGTAGCCTAACGAATTCATAGGCGAATTAAACATATGATACTGGCTACGCACACTAGATTCCAAACTACTCCGTTCCACTATCATCATTGAACAATTATCTTTGTTAGAAACAACAGCTAACAGAGCTAGAGAATTCTGGACTAGGCCTGAGAATCGCCCATAGGATTAACTATATTCATCATCCATCTCATGACCCTGTCTGGAGAGATACACGAGACTATCCTGGGTCATTTCCCACGTATTCCACAATCACAATATGACCGAATCAAGCCAAGAGCTCGATTATTGACTTGAGAGCCTTCGAGCAGTCATCCTTGCTTGATCGATTGTATCACGCCAGAGTTCAGGTCTAGGAGGGCCTTCTTTGCCTTCGATTCGCCACTTTCCACTAGTGCGTATTGAGGACATTAGATTGCCCAACTAAGTTGTCTATATTCCATACATATTCCATCCCCACTGGCTGTCTTGGCACGACCTTGGGAGGTCGGGTATGCGGAAGAGTTACTTGTAGATTCTTACGCTCGCTTGTCGCTTTTCCAGCGTACAGGTACACCCCAAGGAGTTATAGATAACTATTAGGTTGTTGAACCATGAGTTATTATGTCACTTGGGTGGGGGTGATGAGGCTCTATGTGCCCACAGACATAGGGTGACCTGACTTCATTAAATGGAGAAAGGAGATGGAGCTCTATGATTGAGTGACCCCAATATTCTTGATGGAACTCTATGGTTGAGTGACCTGATGTTCTCAATGACACTCTATGGTTGAGTGACCTGATATTGTTGATGACACTCTATGGTTGAGGGACCTGATATTCTTGATGGGGCTCTATAGTTGAGTGACCCATCTTGGTTTTGGAACTATGATTATTTCTCTTGGGAGGTATATTGAGTTGTTTTGTGTTACTTTTAGAGAGATCTGGAGATTATTTTGTGATGTTTGGAGTTGGTGTTATGATTTATGCGTACTCATGTGAGTATTTTTATGCATGGTTATGATTGAGGTTTAACACTCCCCTTGGTTGGTATGGAATATTGGATATTGTCTTGGCACTACGTTGGTACAATCATGATTTTTTTGGGTCATGTGATACCAGGCCTTGGTATCAACATCACTTATTTCAATGTTTTTTTTTTCAGTCATGTGTGTGGTTGGACTATGCCTGTTGTGTGACATAATTGTTGGAGTATTTGCTATGTGGACTCCATTGTGTCATTCATGGGGGGATGGAATAGAGTCGTGTGAGTTGTACAATCCGTGAATGTATGTAAACAAGATGTGTCATTGGGTCGTTTGTGTGGGGTGATTTTATGTGACATCATGAGGCCAATTGCTATGGAGCACCCAAAAAATAAGAAAAATTGCAGTTCTTTAA
>CM034155.1:297608624-297699633 GCA_019776745.2 Taxus chinensis | reverse complement strand
GTTCGATTGAAAGACTTTGAGCCCATTCCACTTCTCGTGGGCAAGAAGGAAATGAGCAAGGAAAGTAATTGACATGTTTTTCAATTATTTTCATGAGTATTACATTCTTCTTTAGTAGTTTTCCATATAAGGTCAAGTCAGCCGGGTTACGAAGATGAAAAGCTAAAGGAAAAATAGATGAGAAACATCCATTATGAGGTCGGTCCTATTTGGAAGCGTTCTAATTGGTATTGGCACCATAACAAGGTATAAGAAGGGGTCGCTTGGCTCATTTGTGCATCATCATTTTGTGAATTAAATACTTCTTTGGAAATTGGAGCCTTGAGCTCTTATTTTCACACTTTGAGGACGAAAACCCTCCTTGGATCCTATTGCGAATGAAAACCCTCAATGGTCACAACACTTGGGGAAAAAAACCCCTCATTTGTTGCATTGGTGGCTTCATCCGGAAGTCACATTCGAGCTTCAAAATTCAAAATTTCATACCAAGGGTTTCTACGAATGCTAGGGCACACATTCCAGCTAGAACACACTTTTTTGGGTCTGCCACATTCATTTACAACTTAATCTACCCATTTGGAGATTTCGAGATCACTTTTCAGTGGGTTTTTGTGGTTGAAAAAATATGATTCTAATTTTGTTGGATAGCTATCATTTGTGGTCATTTTGAGCTATCATTTGCATTTTTGTTCCAAGTGGTTATGAAGATATGGAATTTTGAAGTTTCAATTGTTTTTGAGCAATAATTAATTCCAGCAGTCTGTAATTTATTGTTGAAGCATTTAGTTTGCATGCATTCATCAAGGGTTTCATGTTGTTGACATACTTTTGAAGATTTGTGTGTGGGAAAGGCTAAAATTTGAATTTTACCTAGGCCGCTTAGGGTTTTGTGGACCTAAAACAAGTTGCTGCCCTAGTTCTTCCATAAAATTATATTGCTGTCATAAAAATAAGATTCTCTACATGTGGCTGTCATCAATTCTGGGAATGTTCCATTAGGGTTTGGGGAAAAACCGAACTCCTCAAATTTGAGCCCGAAAGGGACATTACATGCTATACTACCCTCCAGAATTGTTGCAAAACATAGTGTTGTAAGAAGAAGTGCTGAAAAGATGGGAGTAAAGAAGTCCAAGTGCAACTCTTCTAAACATTTGAGGGATATAATGAACAAGTTGCAAAATAATTTGCTCTAAATTTCAAGGAAAATCGTTGTAAGGTTTGTGGTGTAAAACTTGCAGTAAGCTCTGCCATCATTAGTGAACTCTCACGCATTTCGGGGGAAGAGAAGATTTTGCAAATACTATATTATCTTACCATGAAATCATTAGCATTGAAAACAGCTCCGGAGTATTTCAGATCCTGAGTAATTGTTCAGAAATAGTTTTAGAGTCACCTAATTAAGTCCTTGTACAAACTTAAATAGGCTCCTTGAGCCTAGTATATTAAAATAGATCAACATCTACAAAATTACGGATTCAAAAGGATCTTTTCTAAGCCGAATCTGCATGTCAAAAGAAATGATGATGAAATTGTGACTCTCATTGTTTATGTTGATGATCTTGTTATCAGAGGGAGTGGGGCCACTACTATTCAAAGAGAAAAATTAGATATATGTACTACATTTGACATGACTGATTTAGGCACCCTATACTATTGCTTTGGTGGAGAATTTTGGCAACACGACAATAAATTTTTTTGAGCCCAGGTCAAGTATGCAACAAATCTATTACAGAAGTTCCAGAAGTCTGATTGTAATTCCCGTCCTACACCTATAGAGGTCATGCTGAAGTTATCAAGTCATGATGATTCATTACCGGTCGATGAATCACTCTACAGATTGTTGGTGAACACCCTGGAATACCTTACATCTACACAATTGGACTTATGTTTTCTTGTTAGCTACCTTTCTTGGTTGTTTTCTAAACCAAAGCCCATTTGTTGGGCAATGGGGAAACGAGTGCTAAGATATGTCAAAGGTACTCTTGATTTTGACATTCTATATCAAAGAGTCACCAATTTCAAATTGATAGGTTATACGGACTCTAATTGGCGCGGATCAATGGATACTCAAAGGTCTACCACTGGGTACATCTTTTCTTTTGATTCAGAAGTTGTTTCATGGCAGAGTAAGCATTAGCCCACTATAGCTATATCTTCCACTGAACCAAAATAAAAAAGCAGTTGTCAAGTTGTGAAGCAATTTGGCTACGTTTGATTTTGAGTGATTTTTAGTTTTCCCACGCTACACCTACTTCACTTTCTATTTTTTGTGACAATCAAAGTGTATTGAAGATGGTAAAAAATCTGGTATATCATGCCAGCAGTAAGCACATTGAAATTCATCATCACTATAATCGACAGTTGATTGATTTTGGTGATATCTCTCTTTACTTTTGTCCTTCTAAGGGGCAGCCTGCAGATCGAATGACTAAACCTCTTGGTCCTATCTTGTTTGAAATTTTTTGGGGCAAACTTGGAATTGTTTCCGATTTAGTCATTTGCGGGGGTGGGGGTCAAGGGTTGGCGTCGGGGGTGAGGGGGGATTGGGGTGTGGGCAAGTATTGAATATAATTATATACACATGTTAATTAGTAGTTCTCTGACTAATCATGTTTCAATTAATTGTATCTACTCCCGACATTATAAAATGACGGACACACATTCATTCAAGGGGTACATTCCAATTTATCTTCATTCGTTCTGTTCACGTCTTTTAACATTTCACGTCTACTCAATATTACTTAGAGAATCTTGGCATCTTCTTGGGGGACTGATGCCAAGTAGTGTGTATGGAAAACAAATTATAAAATGTAGTTGTGGTTCTATGGACCTAACCAGTGGCAATCTAAGAAATTTCTTGTTATATTTAATGTGACTGGAAAACAAGCAGAAAAGCATTCAACACTTTCATAATTGAAATTAACTGACTCGCTTCCCAATGGCATTGTCAATATCCAATAAGATACCCTAATGAACGCTGAGACGGTGAAAGCTAATGAACACCAGCAGGTAAAGAAGACTGAACAAAAGATATTTACACAAATTAGGAAGGTGAAAATTGAGCAGTGGACCTTGCGAGTTGAGAGAGCTCTCCAGATGAAGGTGAACTCCTATTCCTCTATTCAGGTGCACATAAATAAATTGCAGAGGATCTACTCTAAAACCTACTTTATCTTGCCAAGGAGACAGGGTTAAGAAAATGCGAGAAAATAAACCTAAGCTAACAAGGTGATGCACCAAAGGAATGTTAAACACCTATTTTGCAATTTAACATAGACCATAGAAATGCAATACAACCACCATGCACAAATAACCAAACTACAATGAGAGATCAGAAGACAACAATGAACACATGAGAGGGTTTGAGAGTCATCCACAGACATATATTATTGCTCTAGAATTGATACAATACATTACAGTAGCCAAGAGGCAAAACTTTGTATTACAACTTGAATGGGAGGTTTGGAAAACTCCACAGATTCATTTGTAGATAAGGGAAGAAGGGAAGGTGTAAAACAAGAATGTCCAGCCGTTTACAACAAGCCAAGCTCTTCCTTTTGTAGATGAAGCGAAGAGATGAGAAGAAAAAGGAAGGAAACCTAGTTTGGAGCTCAACTACCAGCCATCATTGCCCCTACAAATCTGCCCCCAATCTATCAAGTCAGCCGTTCTATGTTTGTTTGGCGTGTGGAAGAAGGAAAAATGGAAAATCTAGATCAGATCTGGGTAGTTGAAGCAATCGGATTATACATTAATGGCATGAAATACATTTCCCTATTTTTTACCCACCTAACCTTCTCGAAATTAGAGTATCAGGCTCTCATTGCATAGAAGAGGTCGAGATCTTTCCCATGGTACCAAATCTATTGAATTTTGAGCGTTGAATCGGAAGATATGCCCATTTGAATGCTTGAGTTGGATCCGTACAAAAATGGCAGAAAACTAGTTTTGCAAAACGGGTCCGCGGGCCTAAAATTCACTTTGCGCCTTTTGCACAAAACTATAAAATCGCAAAAAAATCCCCATATCCCCGCAATTTAATTTTTCCAAAAAACCATCTTCAGGCCCATCGGTCCACATTTTCTATTTGGGCGAAAAGTCTACCCCAGGCCGGCCAACTCACTTTTGGCAAAGAATTCCTCCAAGGCCCACCTTCCCGCATGTAATTTAGGCTTGACATGTGGCTCCTCTAGGCATCGGCGAAGGTGCAAATTATTTTTACACTTTACGCCTTCTCGGGCCAAAAAGTTCAAACTGCCTCTGACGACCCGCCTTCCCGCCTTGACTTGAAACATGGCCATGTGTAGGGTTGGTGCACATTTGGGACCTGCTTTTGGATTTTTCTTTTGAAGTTACACCGAAGAGACATGTGGATCCTTCCACGGCTTTTCTCTGTTTCTTCGTGTTTTGGCTAAGTCCCTTTTGTTTGGCGGGGCCCTATGTCTGACTCGGGACACATGGAGAGTTGGCGCGCATTTGGCACCTACTCCTAGACTTTACCTTTTGAATTTGCGCGGAGATGACACGTGGAGGTCTCCACCATCCTTTCCATACTTAGTCAATTTAAGCGACCAGCTCTGTCTCCTTTTTTTACTCTTGGACACGTGGAGACTTTGCGCTTGCTTGGCACTAGCCCTTGGGCCACCCCTTTTGAATTTGCATCGTTGAGGCGCGTGACACCCTCCGCTGACTCTCTTCCTTCTTGACTTTTCAACTGTCGACTCTGTCCCTTTTTGGACCTAGGACACGTGGAAGAACAACACTAGTTTGGGAGACCCACTTTTAGATTTACCTTTGAAGATGCGCCCAGTGGACACGTGACACCTTCCGTGAGTTTGCAATACTTAGCCAATTTAGGATGATGGCTTTCTTGAACCGTAAACACGTGGAAGCCTCGTGCTCATTTGAGTCTCCGCTTTGGGTCGTGCCTTTGAATTTGCATTGATGAGACACTTGGCGCCTTCCACTGACACTCTTATACTTGACCGATTTGGGCCCGCTGCCATTTGATTTCTGTTGGACCCTGACCACGTGGAGGGTTGGCGCTAGTTTGAGTCTTCGCCTTGGGCTCTAACTTTTGAAATTGCACCGAGCTGACACGTAGTTCTTTTCACTCGTTTGGACTTTTCAACGGTTGACTCTATCCCTTTTCGGGCCTGGGACACGTGGAAGCTTTGTGCTTGTTTGGGGAACCGCCCTTGGCTTCGACCCTTGAAGGTGCATCGTTGAGACACTTGGCAGCGTCCACCGTCTAATCTATACTTAGCCAATTTTGGCCCACTCTGAATCGTTTGTGAAGCCCGAAGACTTTGAGCCTTTCCCCGTTTCTCTCCTGAGAGCCTCTGGTTTCCCTTGACGTCATTGGCCTCCTTTACGTTGTTCGATTCTTCGCCGGCCCTGCTCCTCCATTGTAGAGTCCCGCCTACAACCTGACTGTTGGATTTGAATGTGGGCTCGTAGGACAGAACCGACCCTTAGGTTTTATTCTGTGCAGGGTCGTGTTTGACCAATTTGGCTGGGGAGCAAAATTGAGATAACAGGAAAATGCTTCGAAAACTCATGTGTGGTAGATATATTTGAATGAGAAGTATTAATATGGCTTATAAATGAAAATTACGCTTTCAAAATTTTAAATTCTAAAAAATATTCTTCGGCTGAGAAAATTAGTGAGTGTAGGATGAAAAATAATAATGTCGGTTGAGTATTAGGCTATTGCACTTCAAAAAATTGGCCCTCTCTAGCTCCTTCCTAGATTTTGCATTAGATGAGAATAAGGGATTTGATGCATATTTATGGTTTTGATATTAATGGTAATGGTTTTAGTTGGGAAGATGGTTCCAATTTTCTGTCGCTGATCTTGTGCAGATTAAGTTTTCTTTGGCTTCCCACAGTTCAAAGTGTCTATTTACTACTTCTTAGATGCATAGTCTTAATTTTTTCCCTCTCGTATGGTGTAACTCAGAAAATTCAGTTCTTTTAACATTGTTAAATGTCTTCATTTTTGCTGTAATGTCCACGTTTCACATTTACTTAAATGTGTTTTCAAGATCCAAGTAAAACAACATGTTTCGTACTTGACTTATGATGGGAAACACTCAAACAACTATGAGTTAGATTAAATATTTTGCTTATTTTTCAGACTAGCCCAATGAAACGAATTACTATATCATCTAATTATGAATGTATTTTTCTAGCGGGGCTTTAGTAGAAAATATTATTATTCTTTGCATTAAAAAATTGTCCTGATGTGTGGTGAATTTGTCTGAACTTTAGGGCTTCTCTTGGTTCTTTCCAGTTAGCTCCCTTTCCTCTCTGGGTGCTCTTGAGACTCCTTGTGTTACATACCACGTAGTTTCCTCTTGATGCTCTAGTGGTGTCTGTTACTATGCATGCTTTTATGCCCTTTCAATTGGAGTAGGTCATCTTAGTTGTTCTAATTGGAACAATATTTGGTCTTCTCAACAGAAATTGTCCCATGACTAGCCTCTTGTTAGGGGAATTAAAGTCTCTAACATTACAAAACAAGGAGAATCATTTAATGTACATGATTGTAAATGGATTAAAATTTTGTACATGATGTCTGAATGTAGAAGTATTGATAAATATTCGAGGCCAGTTATTCTTGACACAATAGCTTATAGATTGTTGAAGCCTCCCCAAAAATTGTTGTTAGAGTCATCCCACGATCACAATGATGGATAATCTCTCCTTTTTCCATACAAACCCTCCATAAATATAAGTCCAGATCTATTATCTTAGCAAATACCAATGACAGGTGAATGAGTAATTCAAATATCATTTAACATGTCCTGGAATAAGACATTAAACTCTTAGAATGTCTCCAAAGTCCAAATACAATTTAGATTCATCTTCATTGAATAAAGGAGGAGATGATTTCATAGTCTAACCAATTAATGCAAGTCAAAATGGTTAACAATAATAAAAAACTGAGCTGAGATGAAAGAATATTAATTTCCAGTTCTTTGTCCTCAAAATATGTATCTCAAGATAAGAACACTTCAGAATGTTAAAATATGCAGAGCATTTTTTTTTTTTTAGTATATATGTCTTTAAAGGATCCAATTATGTCATAAAAATGTTAATTAGTTCACAATTTATCATGTGATCTACCATTGCTCTCCACTATGATTGTGATATTCCTTGTTTCAAAGTTTCAATTCTGAAAATTGTAGAAAACTTGATATCCCTTCAGAACCAATGCAACTAATATTTTACAGCTGCTTCATTATCTTAAAGACGCATTCTTGGAAATTGAGTCAGGGATTCATAAATCTACTCTTCTTCCCGGGTACCTTGTTTGTCCCAAAATATTTTCGGATTGATAACTAATTATTTAGTTTTTAGCAGTTATAGCCATCACACCGACCATTCTTAATCTCTGTCTATGCCAAGATCACCACAACAGCTCACCTTTGGCTTCACTTGTAGGAAAGTTCCTCTTAGCTTGTCAATGGTACCCTGTAGTGGATTCAAAATCATTTATCATGGATGCTCTGATTATATGCGTGGTTACCTATTCTTCTTACTTTATATAATTAAGCAAATTCGTCTATACACTTTATAAACATCCATAAGGAATTTGTTACCAAGTTAATTCAGAGGCTAAACCTGGGCTGTAATGTATTTTCCTTTTTCATTTCCTTCATTTTTCTTTCTTGATGGTAGATGATTGCCAGATGGTTCTAGTTGTACTAATTGCTGTCAATCAGATCTCAACACCTGTGTATACATTTTTAGATATATTATGGGTTCGCTTTCTGGATATCTTTTGGGAGGTTGAATATGGTTCGTTTAGTGTTAGAACCTTAACAATTTGTTAGGTATTCTTTAAAATATTTATAACTGATTATTGCCCTGAAAATGAAGTGTAATTAAATTATATACAAGTAAAAGATTATATTGGATTGAATTTTCAGAGATGAATTTTATTTATTGATGTTTTTGCACTTATAATATTTTATTTTAATTTTTTTACGAAGTACATGTTAATTTTGGTATATTGTTATGTAGGACATGTTGTGTTTTTGTAACTGAAATCTGCTTCTTGTTTACTGTAGTGAATGAATACAGTTTATTTGACTGGGGCAGATGCTATTTCATTTATTCTCAACTCGCTCGTGATTAGTGGAAGGTGACTTTCTAGGGTCATTAGAGGGTGAGTTGGATTGTCATTTATTGAATAAAGTTTTATGTATTAGGTTTGAATTAATAAGCAATTGAAAATATGATTGATCTCTTCATACCAATTAGTGATCAAATTTTAAGGGCTTCCCATATTTTAATTTGACAGGTTACATCAAACTTTAATAGAAAAATATGAAAATCTTAATTTCCTTTCAATATATATATATGATTAATGTACATAAAAAGTCAAATTTATTAAATATATACCATCTAATAATAATTTTAAAATTTATTTAAATTAAAGAATCTAGATAAATAAATTAAATGACCAGATTTGAAAATAAATAAGGATATTGAGAATAAACCAACAAATTCTTAACATGATTTACAAGTCAGCAAAAAATAAAACAAAATATCAGTATTTTGAAAATAGTAAGACTAAGGTATTTGACGACTTCAAATTTGATATTACAAAGGCACTCAGGTATTACATTAATAGTAAACGTGTGTTAAGAGTTTACCCGTTGAGTATTGATTGCTTCCCGATATCTGTGTTTCATTTCTTGGCCGCTAATGATGACATTAAACTTTGAATACTTATCCCCGAGCATTGCAGTGGTCCTCAAGGGCAAGATAGTCTTACACATGATGAAGACAAAATTGACTGAAGGAGGTATACTGAAAATCATTAAACCCCCCATAAATACCCACCACTACAAATGTTGAACTTGTCTTTGTTACGTTCATCATTGAACTTTGCAGTTCAACATCGTGTGGACCTGTTAGACGATAATCATATTCAACATGTCTTGCTTCCCTCAAAATTTATGGGTTATGTCCTCGAAAAAATACTACAAGAAGGGTCTGTTGTCCTGCTCCATAAATATGTTTGCACAATGTTTAATAAAGAGTTGTAAGTTGTGTCTTGGTCATTCTTCAAGTTTCGCCAAATTTTGTTCTGTATTTTTTCTTATCACTATTTTTGTTTCTCTTTGTTGTAGGACATATCTTATTAGTGAGATGTAAAACATTGTCTCTACCTGCCCTAGGCAAGGAACAATTGTTCCCATTATGGATCACATATTATAGGGGAAAGAAATTTATGTAAAACAATGGCCCCTGCATACACCCATATGTTTCCAAAGACACCTCCCTGCCATAACTATGCTTCAACAAATAGTGAAAAGTTTCGCACTGATATTTCTACTTTGACTACAATGTTTAAGGCATGGACAATAGAAGGCAAGGCTCTAGCTAAAACAACTCTTCAAGAATATAAAAATACAAGGGGTAGTGGCATCGTTTTTGCCTTTGATTTTGTGAACAGTAAAGGCAGGGAGATAAGGATCACTTCTTTCAATGAGGCTACAAACAATTCTATGGAAAAATAGAAAATAGAAACCTATACACTATATCAAATGACAGAGTGGGTAATGCAAATCCTTCTTACAATCATTTAAACAACAAGTTTGAATTTTTTTTGCTGCCCTCCTCTGTTGTGACTCTTAGAAATGAACTACAAAATGATGTGCCTCTCCATCACTTCCATTTCAAGGATATAAAAGATATACCTTCCATCCCTACATGTTCGATGATATACTTGATTGGTGTTGTTATGGCCATTTCACCTTGCTCGACCGTTCATCGCAGAGACAAGTCAGAGGTTGTAAGGAGAACATTACAAATGTGATACATGTCAGGATTTAGTATCTCTTTCACATTATGGGTCAACCATTTAGATGATATTTACAAATAATTTTCAGAGATACTCTCAGTTCTAGATATTCCAGTCTTGCCAATAAAATTTGGTCGTGTTTCAAATTTCAATGGTACCATAATTGACACCATTTCCGCTTCAAAATGCTCCGTTAACCCTATGATTTTAGAAACATAGGATCTCCATAAATGGATATCTTCACCATTCAACATGGTCAGTCAACCATTTAGATGCTGAACCTCATTTCCCCAAAAAATCCTCCGAATATTCGTTAATGGTATTAAAAAAATCTTAAAAAACGTTTATAAAAAACCCTTCCAGTTCGTGGCCTTCCGTTTGCTTCCGTACTCTCAGCCTCTCGTGACTTCGTGGCCTCTTCGTGACTTCCGCGGACCGTAGCCTCTGTCGCGAGTTCTGTGGCGAGTTCGTGGGCTCTATGATTCGTTCGGTGAACAGTTCATCTTCCATTACCAGCACCGCTAGGTATTTTTCGAGGTTTGATCTTTATAGATGGTTCCAATATTTTATATTTTATTTGGTCGTATAATGTATAATCAGATTATTTAGAATGGTAAATATTGAAAACTAATGAGTGGGTGATTGAATTTGATATGACTGTAGACTGTAGTTATAAAAAATGTCAGTCCGTAGTAACTTTTACCTATGATTTTAGAAACATAGGATCTCCATAAATGGATATCTTCACCACATTCACATGTTCCATTTCCATCAGTCACCAACAAGCAAGTTGGGTCTCCACAATATATGGTTGTTGTAACTACTTTGTCACAGATTTTAGAGATGGGAAATCTTGAAAACAATGAGTGGGTGATTGGTGAAGCTTAAGTGTCAAACATCAACATGGATAATTTATTTTACATGGATTGTCCATGAATGTTAGGTGAAAAAAAATGTAGAAAATAGGTTCAAGAGAAACCAAATGATAAATGGTTTTGCAATAAATGCAATATTCATGTTTAAAACTATAATTACAGATACACTCTACATATGGATTTGAAAGATGATACATGGAGCTTAAAAGAGTTATTGCATTTGATGACCCTTCAGAAATGATAATGGGAATTATAGTTGGAGACATGGAATTTCTATCGATTAATAGTGATGCCACACATGAGATTTTTGATCACGTCATTGGACATGTGTTCCTTTTCACTGTTTCACTTTTAAAAGACACATACAAGGGGAAAACCCAATTGAAATGTGTTATTCTTAAGTCAAAGAAAACATGATATTCCCTACAAAATCTAGGATATGGATGTTCTAAATTTTGTTATGCACAAATGTTATGTTTGAAGCTACTCCCTTTTCATATTTGTTTTTTTGAAAAATAACTTTTGATATTTTTTCTTTTTTTGAGAATATTGTAACGTGCTCGCTACATGTACTCCAAAAGAAAATATTCTTTACATAAACCAACTATGGTCCTCTACTAAGTTCTAATTCCTTTGCCGTATTTTTTGTATCCCCCTCATATATGATTATCAATGAAAATGTTTCATGTTGCTCTCTTACAAGATGTCTTGAACATTTTTGTCGTTACTCATGTCTACAATTACATTTATTGTTGTCTTATCAAGGAAAATATAATGTTTATATCTTTTCATGTGCCTGTCTTTATATTTATGCTTGTATAATTAAAAAATAATAATTATTTGTTCCTTGGTTTTCTTGTAGAAAGTTCCAACATACGACTTGTTGACTTCCAAATGTTTCCTCCTGAAGCAAGGGCATGTAGACATGAGTATTGTGCAAGAAATAGATTGTGCATTGATGACCAACAACGTAGTGGATACCATGCTCACAAGTTAGCGGACGTGCCTCAAAGCTTGCTTTCTTCGCACCAACCACAAATTCAAGCACCCCCACCAAGTACTTTCACTTCCACTTCTTGCACCATGTTGTCTTGTGTCAGTATGCATCACACAAATGTTATGAATGTAGGTTGTAGTTACTGTCCACAATATTCCCTGTGTGGCACATCGACTTCCACTTTAGTCAACAACATTTATGAATATACCATATGTCCAACACATGTTGCCTTTGAATTTTCCCAAATACTCAAATTCAACCTCCCTCTCCCATTCCCTACCCTTTGTTTACACCAAACCTCCCTATTTCAATCATTCAACAATGTTCCCTTTCCTTCTCTTACCAAATAAATATTGTTGGAACTTCCATCCCTTATTCAAGCACAATGATGTTTCTGTAAAAGAATATATGCCTTTGCAAAGATGAATACTTTCTCTTTCTATATGGAAAGATACCCAAGATTGATGGGGAAAATGAGTAAAGACAAGTACGTATGCAATAGTTATTTGGCCAAGAAAAATGGTCACCGCTTCTCTGCATGGAAATACATGAATCTAGGCCATCAACTTGTAGTTCTCAAATGCCTTATTAAATCTTGTAGGTTAGCTACATATGCGACAAACAATACAAATATATTGGCCACACTATCAATTTCCTAAAAAGCATTGAATCTATAATTAATTTCCTTCCATGGCATCTTAGAGAACTGGACATATTTCTTCTACAAAGAAAAGGGCAAAACCAAAAAAGTATGATTTTCTATGTCAACGGGGTGCATGTGTGGGATGTACTCCAATTCAAAATACTAAATGATCCATATTAAAAAAATGTTCTCATTGACTACAATGCCTTGTCCTCCTTACTGAATGAAATCACCAATGTTTCTTCCATATTGAAAAATGTTCAAAGAGATAATCCCCCTACTAGGAAGATATTCCCATAGTATCTTATGCTGAGCAATTTACATCATCCTATATGTTGAGTGTGGAGCTTAATTTCTTTACAGAAAGCTTATTTTTACATGTTGTTGGATTTGACAGTGACCGACATCGGTCAGGAAATGACTAGTATCGGTCAGATAGTGACCGAAATCAGTTAGGTAGTGACCCACATCAATCAGTTATCAACCAGCATGGGTCAAGCAGTGACCAACATCGGTCAAAAAGTGATTGGCATCAGTCAGGTAGTAACTGAAATCGGTCAACTTGTGCGACGGTGCTTTTTTTTTGGGAGAGAATTAGAATAAATCTTTCACTTTAAAGATGATTTCTTGATTGTAAAAGCATAGTTATTTTCCCAGAATATATATATATATATATATATATATATATATATATATATATATATGCATTTCTGCATTGTATGAGGGTATGAGAGAAGAAAATAGAATTTTTTTGCATGTTAGTTTTCTTGGTGAGCAAGAAAGAGTAGCTGAGTGAGGGGAAAATATTGAACATCCTGTGAGGTTTTGGAAGAAAGTAGATCTTCATTGTATTTCCTCCGTAAAGCACTGAATAATCAGTCAGGAAATAACCGACATCGTTCAACCTGTGTGACATTGCTTTGTTTTTTGGACGAGAATCAGAATAAATCTTTTTCTTTAAAGATGATTTATTGATTGTAAAAGCATAGTTAGTTGCCTAGAATATATAATAATATATATATATATAATATTATATATAATATATATATATATATATATATATATATATATATATATGCAATTAAGTTCTAAAAATAAATGACCACAAAATAAATCTTTAGATTTATGCACTACTTGACTATTGATGCCCCAGGAAACTGCCTAGGGATTAATCTAACCTTATGCCTTGAGTGCTTGCATGAATGACAACAATTCAAGTTGCAGCAGAACTCATTTCCTCTCGAAGATGGATCATTAGAAGTAGATGGAAATGGGAATCATGCAATGGTACATGGATAATTTATCCCAATGATGAAGAAGGGTTTGGAGATGGATCAAATCCAGATTCACCTTCCAATATTGCACATGGATCTATAAAAAAAAATGCTTTGTAATAAGTTTAAATTTTGTAATCAACATCAATTTGAGAAAAATAAATAGCTACATTTCTCTTTCCAAATGAAAAATAGAAATTCCACTCTAAAATCATGTCCCAATTTTGGGTAAACACCTTAGAGATGATAGGTCAATCTCCTAAAAATATGTGTTGTAAGTGAAAATGCTCAAGTCTAAAAGATATGAAAATATAAAAAATCCAAAACAAAAAAAATCCACTTTCTTGGAGAACCAAAATAGGGGTGTGAGGGTTTCAATACATTCACAGAAAGGACATTGTGACTATGAGAATCCTAAAATGATAACCATTTGATCAAGGGGTATACCTTGATGAATTAGATACCAAGAAAAAAAATCAAGCTTGTGTTCAATAATATAATTTCAAATATTAGTAAATTTTTGCTTCTACCTATGCACATTGGAACAAAGAGACCACTGGTAGTTGATCTTATCTACCATAAGTATATTTAATGTGAGAAACTAATAGTTCTTGAAGGGAAAGTAGTTCTGAAATTGTATTTCTAGATATTATTTCTAATATTCCACCACATACAAGAAAAGTGAAATCCAATTTTCTAGAGTATTTCCTCGAAGATATCATCTACAATTTCTTGAAAATATTCTTTGTTATTATTAACTAGCATGAATTTAGGTTTTTCTTTTGGTCAAGAAATTAATCTCCCAGTTTGGCTACAAAATGCGTCTAGCACAATGAAAATACCTCATATAAAAAGCTTGAGGGCATGCACACAAGGAACCTCTATAAGAGGAATGTTAGGGAAATTAATAACATGAAACCACTAAACACAATAAAAATTTATGGAAAGGAAATTTTTGAACCCATGCCCATCCTATAAAAGCGATGATTTAATCTTCTCCCAAGAGATCTTATTTTCTAGTATGTCAACCACATACATCAAAGTGTGTAAAGGGGTTTCTTGGATTGCAAAAGTAATTCCTAGAAATTAGATGATTTCACCATCTTGCATATACTTCCATCGAAATGCTTCCAACCAATAAGTGGAGGTACGAAATATTTCCTACAACACTACAATTTTTTCATTGAATGCTCGATCATGAAGGTAAGAAATAAATGCTTAGACAATGCCTAAATTGATGTTTATTATTCTTGTCTTCAAACAAGGTGAGGAAAAATTCATTAGTAGAGAGGCCATTAACAAGTTGAGTATGTGTCAATCTAGGAAGAGAGATGCCATTTAAAAGACCTTAGTGAGTAGCACCAATGACGAGAAAAGAAAATCCTTCAGTGGTTGAGTCATAGAGCATAGGTGTATGAGGGAACCCTTAGAAAATAGGGTGAAAGAGACCAAAATACTTAGCGATGATGCCATTGACAAAGAGGCAAGATAAAGTGCCTAAATGTTTTTAACTGAACGAACAAAGGTAGGCCCAAATCCTAATGCCTTTAGCATTAGCAAAATTTAGTGTCATTTTGCTTGTTCATATGATTCTTTGAATTTAATTTTCACAAATGGGGCCTTCTATAGAGCATGTTAAGCCCACCCCATTCCTTACCACACTAAAATTATATTTTCAATGTGTGTGTGTTGAATAAATCTAATTTTTTCTAGACTACTGATTGTAAGGAGGAGGTGGTCAATGCAGAGCACCATGACCTCATAAATAATGTTGTAAGAAAACATTCAACAAGGTTATATACCTCCAATTTAAAATAAGCTCATGGTATCCCAAATATTGGATATGAATTTGATGTGGTATTGGTTGATATATTTCTAAAGAAAATCAAAATTAAAAGCTTCTATATATACTTGGAAATTAGGGTCATTACAAACATAATCGGTCATTACAAACCACATTGCAAATAGTTTTATAAAACTCACATGGTAGTCCATCTTAGCTAGGGGCTTTGTCATTAGCCATGTGAGATACAATTTCATATAGAAATTTAATTAAAAAAAGGCCAATAATAAGCAACCTTTTGAGCTTGAGAGAGATTACAAGGGAGAAATTTAGTGCATTGATTAGGAGCCACTTGTTTCTTAGTGGAAGAGGGTTAAACTTTGAAAACTTTTTGATAATGGAAGAAAAATGTTTTGTAAAAGAACAATAAGAAGAATTTTCTAATCCGCGATCTTAGATGATAATAGCACACAACATTAGTTTTGCAAAACAGTAGAGCTAAAATACCATATATGAAAATACATTATAATCCATAATACTCAATACATTACAATATGACTTGAATTAGTCAATAAAAAAGATGTATATATAAGAGGAGGGAAGTAAAACTACTAGCTAAATCAGTGGTGAAGAACTCCCACTAACTAATATTAGTAGTTAACTCCAAAAGACTGGTAAGTTACTCCATATAACTCAGAAGCTAACTCAACACAACTAGCAAGCTAACTCCACACAACTAGTACACCTAAGCAAGCTAACCCAATAAGTGTAGGGCTAACACAAGTGTAATAATTATCCCAATAAATAAATAAAAGGATAAATAATAACATACACTAACACCTTCCCGTAAGCATAGCTAGGTGGGCAAAAAAAGTGGATCCCATCAACAAGGCCTAATGAGGTACACACGTATAATAACTGAGAAAATTGGAGACTGCAAAGTACCCAAACTAATAATAAAAAAGTAGAGAGAAAAATCCCGCTGCAAGATATCCTAAAATTTTGGCTCTAAAAACTCGTGCAATGTTGAAAACGTTTAGTGCGCACTGTGGTCTGAATCCATTGCTCAATCATAGAACTCAAAAATGACTGATACTGGGCTTCACTAGAATAGCTCCATGGAAGGAGACTGTCCATGGATTGATGTCGAAAGTGCAAAATTACACCAAACATAATCAATCAATTGCTACAAATACATGTGCCACGATTCAAGAAAAACCAAGGTAACAATGCAAGGATGCGAGATCCAAATAAATAGGAGTGCCACGATTTAAGAAAAGCCAAGGTAATAAGGAAAGGACACAAAATCTGAATAAGCAAGATCAACTGCTCCAAATAGGTGTGTCACAATCTAAGAACAATAACCAAGGAAACAAGGCAAGGACACAAGATCCAAATAAATATGAGTGTGACAATCCAAGAAAAGCCAAGGTAATAAGGGAAGAAAACAAAACCCAATGAAGCAGTATCATGATGTAAACAGGCAAGGACACAAAACCCAAAGAATCAGTATCAACATCACAACCTCCCATACTTCTGAATGGGTGGATTGACACCACAGATCTGTATGAGTTGCCAAAATCAACTACTCGAACACTGACAAACTAACATTGGGCTTCACCAGAATAGCTCCCCCACTAGAGAGACTGTCAACATGCCAAAAAAAGTGTCAAAAATATAGATATAAATGTATACACCCATGGATACAATAATGCAACACCCAAAAGGTTAGGACGTCAGGCTCAACCGAAATTGCGTCCACACGTGATTACAACACCATCCTAAATTTGGCACTTTATAATTGAGTGGATGTAAATATTACGAGTAAAATTACATTTTATATTTGAAATGTGTGTATAAAAATTTCATCAATATGTAGATCTCAAAAAAATACATAATTTGAAAAAAATAAGCACCTTAATCTGAGTTGCGGATCAAAAGTTATGAGCTCTAGAAGGTTTTGCTATTAAAATAATATTTTAATGCTGATGTTTTTTTAAAAGGTACACGTAACACCCAAATGTCTAAAAGGTAAAATAGTGCATCCACATAATACAGGTTACGACCAAATGATAAAATCTTGCATCCAAAACATAAATGTCCAGAGGGTAAATCATTGCATCCGGAGGGAACACATCTATATCTAATGGATAAAAGAATGCACCCAGAGGGTACAAATCTGCGTCCAGTAGATAAAAGACTAAAACCAAAATAGAAATATCCATATGATAAAAGAATGCATTCGGAAGGTACACGATTATATCCAATGGATAAAAGAATGCATCAAGAGGGTACAGATCTACATCCATTGAATAAAAGATTACATCCAAAATAGAAATATCCATAGGGTAAAAGAATGCATCCGGAAGGTACACGCTTATATTTAATGAATAAAATAATGCACCAAGAGGGTATAGATCTGTGTCCAGTGGATAAAATATTGCATCCAAAACAAAAATATCTAGATGGGAAAAGAATGCATCCAGAAGGTACACACTTATATCCAATGGATAAAAGAATGCACCTAGAGGGTACAGATCTACGCCCATATTTGACTATCTCAAAACATGGTCGAGTTTACATTCGATTCTATGGTTTGAGCACCTTCCAAATCCAATGGCGCACTCTGTTTTGTATAAAAATATATGTTGCAAAAAATTGCTAACAAATTCTAAATACATGAAAATAATAAAGCCTTGCATGCAAAGAAAAACTTACAAATGGATGTCTACATCATCTATCGATATGATACCATGAAAGGAATGATAATAAAATTTTTCTAAGCCACGATCTCAGATGATAATAGCACACACATTAGATTTACAAAACATAAGAGCTAAAATATTATATATGGAAATCCATCATAATCCATAATACTCAATACATTACATACAATGACTTGAATTACTCAATAAGAAAAATGTACATATAGGAGGAGGGAAGTAAAACTACTACCTAAATCAGTGGTGAAAAACTCCCACTAAGTGATACTAGTAGTTAAGTTAACTCCAAAAGACTAGTAAAATAACTCCATATAACTTAGAAGCTAATGCAACACAACTAGTACGCTAACTTCACACAGCTAATACACCTAAGCAAGCTAACCAATAAGTGTAGGGCTAACACACAAGTGTAATAATTATCTTAATAAATAAATAAAAGGATAAATAATAACCTACACTAATAGTTTGCACCATATCATGCACTCCAGTAAGACATTGACTACCTTCCTAAGATGGCCTTAATCTATTAGCACAAGTAGTGCTTGAACTTGAGGATTCGACTTTTAAAAAATTACACTTTGTCACCCATTTTAAGTCAACAAGATTTGGATGTGATTTGAGAACCCTTGAAAGTGTATCCATGATAAATTTAGAGGCGTGTTGTGTAAGATTTGTCACTTTTATTTGTAAAGAATCATGGAATGATGTTTTCTTGAGATCATTTATTGATATGCTCAACTTAGAAGTGGTGGTGGAATAGGCTCTACACTAGATGTGGGAAAGCTAATGCCCAAAACGTTGTGGAGGAAACAAATAAGCTGAAATATAAAGTCTTTCAACAATGAAATCCAACTTTTCTTACAGGATGGCCTAGCGACCAAATTCCAAACCTACTTAATATGGTGCAAAGTGGGCCCATGTTGAAGTAGGCTAGTATTAAGAAATAACTTATTGCTATGTATTTTGGGGCGTTGAAAAATACCATTCAATTTGGAATTGGATGGGAAAGTGGAGAAAAAGCATAATATCTGACAACACTTCTATATGTAAGTAAAAAATGTTAGAAAAGAGAGAAAAACAATTGCAAAGAAATCATGGCATGATATAACCATTTAATGTAATGCCCACATTTTCAACACCAAAATACAACTGTAACAACCCAATAAATTTCACACCCAAACAACACAGTAAAATACAGGATAACTTTTTTTTTTGACACAACACGACACGACATGCCACCACCGAGGTCACAACTAACTCCGTGGATAACTCAATACAAGGATGACCACAAGGGTAGCACGGAAATGTTCACACCCACCAATGATGGTTTACTTTTCTATTTGACAAAACAACATAATAAGCCACCACTTAACACACCTATAGATAGGGCAAGCCACAATGAGGAAATTATTGATGGTTATTTATTTTTATGTAACCTCCTTTGATCCTTAACTACAGTTTGCTGAGACTCTAGATATGATTTGTACAATGCTTCTTACAATGCTAAGTTTTCTCTGGCTTATTAAATCTTATCCTCTTCTAGCAACTAACAGTTCATTTCACCTTAGGGTTATTTTACAAATTTCACCATAAAAAGAATAATGTTCACTAGAGGAGCTAGGGTTATCATGTTATATAATTCTTACTCACAATGATGATCTCGCCTATGATTTCTTTAAAGAATTCCTTGTGCTCAAGTTGGTAACCTCTACGTTAATTTATTTAAATATAACTTTTAGTTCAACTTTTATAAGTATCAAACAACCCACGTTATGTTACCTATGTCGCATTATTAATAAGACATAGCAAGATTTACTCAACATTTCTTTTCAAGGGTAGAGTTTAATAACACTCATTCACCAGAACAAAACAAGGTTACTTCCACACTTAAAATACCAATAATCCAATAAAGTCACTCAACAAGCAGTAACCAATATTTTAATATTTTCAATGATGGTCAAACAAACCAAGGTGTCCAAAGTTAAGATGACAAAGTCCACAAATACATTATACCAAGACCAAGGTCCTCTCCTACATTTTCCACTGTATGTTATCAATAGTTGAACAATATAAAAAGGATTCATGTAAGAACTTCTCAGCTGAGGTTGATGCACAAGTTTACAAGTCTATCCCTCATCTACTCGCTAAAATTCCATCTGCAGCAAATATTTACTAGAGTCAGTTCGTTAGAACTGAGCATGATAAGATATAAACCTCACCTAATAACTTATGCCATCTAGCATTTAAATAAATGAAAGTTTGCAGTACTCCCTATCAAATAATTCCTATTCATGTATTCCAATCTTAACTGCACATCTCATGATAATACATTTCATACCCATCATTGATCACTTCCCTAAAATCTGCTTACATATGAACAAAAATTCCAAGTGGCTAGAAGATATGCAACCTTAACCTCGCATTTAATCAAATTAAATTACAGTAGTAATAATAACGCTCACCTAATACCCTCAACCTACTTCACATATACAAGTGTCCAACAATATTATCTTTCAATTAACTAAAAGCACCAATGACATTAAGCTTCTATCATAAATACAAGTGTCAATCTTATGATAATCATCAATATTACCCAAGTATCAACCTTTATAGAAAATCAAGGATATGTAAGTATACTTTTGATATTTATCTCACAATTTAAAGAATATACTTATGTAAGCAAGGGTTCCACAAATCAGTAAGTTCATATATTATTTAGATATCCTATCGGTTGTTTAATATCATGTCTCTATATGCTTCTATTAGTATAAGAGTCCAACTCAGAGGAAAGAATTACGAACAACAATACCGTCATACTTCGTTAATGAGTAGAAGGTACATTTGGCTAGCTAAAATAGGTATGCGTGGTCCAAGCCACTATAAATACAAGTATCAACATTATCTCAACTCCCAATTGGGATGCAAGTATCAATTTTTTAGCTAACATAATACTCATCGTAAATGCCAGAAAATATTCCACGCGATAACCAAGAATTGAAATAACATATTTATCCTTACTGGTTACCTGATAACATAATATATCATATTATATAATTCAACCTCCACTTGCGTATCTCAATTTATGGGTATTAATCATTGTCCTATATAATAAAGTTAAATAATTTTAGGTCGACTTCTATCCTTAACGTCATATAAGGTATGAACAGTCCCATTATGGTAGTTGTCACCTTTACTTAAGGCTGTGTATGAATCCATTTTAGGGTAGTTCTCATAACTTCCCTATTCATCTGTTTCCTACCAACAAGCATTTCAACAAGCTTTGAAGTCAAAGTATAGGATAAATTTATAATCCCATATTTCAAGCATTGTCTGAATTCATATGCCTGAGGGCCATCACATGTCAATCAAACTTGCAGAATGTACACATTCATGAGAGTTCGATGTATCCATTGTTACTTTAACTGATTCGAAGATCTAAGAAGCGCCTCAAACTTAAGCCATATAGTTATCCACACAAACTAACGTCTTGAGGCTTACCGTATTCAAAAAGGTCCCAAAATAGAACCCCCATTAACACATGTTTCAGGAGCATTCCAATCTAAAGTAAGCTCATAGTAATAATAATAGTAGAGGGCCTGGTGAGGGGTTTTCAATAATCCCCAAAGTAAACGATAATCAAGGGAGTCGGATAGTATCTAGAAGGACCAGTAAGAACCAGTACGACTCTCCCCAAATAGAAGCCTCCAATCCTAATGGGGGGGATTATATTATTACCAATCCACATTAAAAGACCAACACAGTCTTCCGAGAACATTTCCCGTTTTCAAGCCATGTTTTACATAATAAATACAAGACAAGAAAATTTCTAAATCTCATTCATACACCATAATATTTTCTACAGAAGACACTGTTCACAGGAGTAATCATGGCAAAATGATAAACTAACTTTATAAGGTCGAAAAGCGAGAATCACTGGAGAGAGATCAGCTCATGCAAATTGTGTTTAAAAGTCATTCGAAAACCCATTTCTTTTGGGCATCTTGTTCAAGAAAGAGTCAACATATATATGTAAATAAATATTAAATAATATCAAGAATCCAAAACGTTACTTAGTAAAAGAGAATCACACATCAACAATCCAAAGGAGACTCACATATACAGAATTCAAACAAAACTGCAGAGATTGATTTATCTAAATGCTAAAGGAAATAAATCATTAAGAGAGAGGGTTAGGGCTTATCATGCCTTTAATGCGCTTCCCAAGGCAAGAGCACGCTGAAACAGGCCCTTGAAGGTAGTAATGAGCCGAGGTTGGCTGCTACTAAGAACACCCATTTCCGAAGACCAAGTATCACCGTTACAGCATGCATAGTGCCCAAGTATACCACCAATCAGACCAGTAACCAAAGGTGCCTTTTCTGAGTTCAAACAGATATCATTCCAGCGTGTCAAGTAAGCAACTCCTAATGCTAGTGCTACGGCAAATCGAACTATTCACTAGCACTTGCATCCAATCCCGTTGGCCTCCCTCCTTGTATTCAGCATCATTTTTGCGCTTCTTTTTCAATACCAAGCTTTGTGAGCTTTGAGGATGTGAAAAAAAAAAAAACACGAGGAGAGCTCCAAACCTATAGGAAGCCATGATAGATGTTGACATTACCAGGAACCCGGCAAAACCTCCCGACAGATTTAAAGACTTCCGAGAAAAAAAATTCCCCAAGTGCTGAATTGAAACGAAGGTTTGAGCACAAAATGCTAAGAAGAGTGGCCAATAGACTCTCGTACCTGGGCAGCAGAATGGCCCATGCAAATTCAAAACTTCCCTTAATAAGTTCATAATTGCAAAGCAAATTGTGCTTCATGAATATTCTGATATGAAACAGATCCACCTCTAAGAGATTCTCTTCCATGAGTTACATCGTAAAACAAGTAAGGTCTCAATAGAGAATCTTGGTAATAAATTTCATCAGGTTTCCTGGAAACACTCTTACTGTCACTAATTGATTTGGATTAAAAAAAAAAACAATAAAAACTTGAAGGAGAATCCCAAATTTGAGGATGCATTCAATACTGAACAGGTAACAACAATGTTGGACAGCCTGCTTGTTGGAAGCGCTCAAAGAGGCTTCTACTATACTGCAACATGCCTGCTGCCTAGCTCCATACTGTTGCAGGTCGTTGCTGTGGATCCCCTGACAAGAACACACCACGCAGCACCCAATGAAAGTGGAGGTAACATGCCTTCTTCACTGGCTTGTAGCTTCATCTAAAACCACCATAACAGACCCACGCGGCCAGCAGGGAGGAGCGCCCCAAGGTCCCGTGCACTCAGCAATCTTCCTCCACGTTTTCCAAACGCCCCCAGCACCAAGCGTGAGCAGGATCCAATGCGGCCATGGAAGGCAAATAAAAACAAGGGAATGAGGGCCAGGTGCGCAGCAAAAAGGAGGCAACTTTTCTAACGTTTTTCTCCACCAATCTACACACAGTTCGCCCTCCCAAGGTCTCACGCTGCCAGAGCCGAAATTTGCAGGAAAACAGCAAGGACGTGGAAAGATACAAGACAAGAAATGTTAAAAGAAGAGAAGTGCGGCCAGTATGGAGGGAAAAGGCGCCCCAATCCAGCCAAGGTCAATTTCATCATTAATTTTACAGCCGACTAGGGCAGAAAACAGGCGGCCCAATTAAAATCTCCCACTTCTCACCAACTTGTCAGGCAAAAATTACTTATCCACAAAATGAAATAAATCTAATTAATCACAATTTCTTTTTTTTAAAATAATTCCGTCAGGTCGACAAACTGACGACAGTAACCAACTGCAAAGTATAACCGATATCCGTTCTTTTATTATTCTTTTTTTATTATTATGTTTTAAAATGCTGCGACACCCGACGGGGTTTGAAAAGTCGCTTAGGACTTAGCACAAAAGTGACAACAATTAAAAATAATAATAATAATAATAATACTAATTATTTAATCGAGAGGTCGAGCATGAGAGTGACCAAAACTACGGCAAAAAATATGGCAGGCAACAAACAACAATCAACAGGAGGTTCGATATAGCAAGAACAAGGTCTTCCTTTAATGGGATAAATCGCGAGGGATGTTGCGGGCCAGCAACCAAAACATCGACACTGACGCAAGAAAGAAAGCTCAATAAGACGACAACAACAACATTTCAAAGGGAACACAACGGCGTTCAGCCCTTAGAAGCTCAGTCGCCACAGAATAACAGCGCAATGACGAATGGGGGCATTACAACAACATTAAAATTATCGGAATAATTTTTTTACTTTAATTGCACGCTACACAACACCACATGGGATCCAAATAAAGAAACTCGACATCATGTAGGACACTTACATAAACATGAACCCACTCATACAATAGGATAACATAGGTTACACATAAATGTTTTACTCAAATAACGTAAACTAGGACAATGACCCAATTATAGTAAGAAACACAGGACATAGCAATACTCCATGACATAGGCCTTTTCATTGTTTAAATATTAATTACATTAAGTTTTCCATTATATGACCTTATATTTTTTAATTGGAATTAAACACATAAGATTTTTACATTTCCTATTTTTAAAACTTCAGTTACTTTATGTTGTAGAGACCATTAGTCTTTAATGGAGAATGCATGGTGGGTTCCTTTTTACAATACCATTAGTTATCCATAGCACATTTGATAAATAAATTTGTTTTAAAAGACTATGAGTCGCCTAATATCCAATTCCTATGTTTAAGATTTATTTCTCAATTTTTGTTTAAGTTGAATAAAATTGTTTGATGAACTCATAACATGGGACCCTTCGTTCCTTTACAACTAGGCTACGTGTTTTTCTTTAACATTTCAGCCTATAGTAGTTCCTTTTTATATTTTATCGTTTATATTATGGAAATAAATTTATATAGCTTGATTGTGATTAGGAACGTATGTACACAGATGCATCTTCTAATATTTAACTTAAGGATTTTTTTCAGAAGAGCTCGAGTTTACTTGATTTTAAAAAGTACTCTCGTTACAAGGAGGAAAATACACAAGAATAAAAAGGAAGGTTACTAGATCAATAGAAGACTTATCCCAAGTTCATTTCATAACATTTTTTAATACTAACAATATATTATTTTAATCTTCAAAATTATTACAAGAAATTATGTACATTAACTAATTAATTGGTATCATTCCTGATTCACAATCCGTCGCTCCTAATTACGGAATTCATATTTTGACGTTAATATTGCACATGGAAGGAGCACATTACACCTATGTTTCCCATTATCGACATTCTTAATGTGAATCTAAGTGAAAAATTTCAAATTTTAAAATACTTATGTTTCATCATATTAAGGGTTCACTATCGGTAACAATGAGTTAATTACTTGTTTCGAGCCATAGATTCTAATTTTTGAGATGAACATTGATTTATTATATTCCTAACTGTGCCAAGATTTCTACCAAATTTTACCATGTCCAACTAGAGTGCAATATCCTCACCCCAAAATACCTCAGATATAAACAGAAGGCATCCCAATCTCAGGGGTACATTTCATTTTTTCATTAGCAATCGTTGTTTAATCCACATTCATGCATACAAAGCATGTGATCATGCATTGTATTTAGTTTTCCAATTTATTAGGTTGTTGTATTATTCATGGACGCCTATATTTATCACATTCATTTTATGATCACATTTAACATTTTAGTTGGTTTTGACATCGCTCAATGGTGTACCATTTTCTTAGCGGGAGTCATTCCATAGATTAATATTATTTACCCTTTTTCACTAACTACATTTACGCGGTTACTTTGGTCCCGTATTAACATCATTTTGCAACAAATGTAATCCCTATAACACTTACGAAAACACTTAGGGATTTAATACTACTAAGGAGTACGAACATCACACAAGAAAACTCATTTCAATGCTCTTGGACATGCAAATACAAGTGTATATTGAAAGAGAGATATCCCAAAAAACCTTATGCATTTCCAAAAGTCCTCCTAAGGACCTATTTGATCAATTATTGGGTAAATACATAAGGTAAGTTTGACACATAGTCTCCACTCACATAATTTATATCTCACAAGAGATCAATTGAATGTACAACCACCAACTATCTGGCAAGGTCTTTAGCCACCCACTAGGGTACCAAGGGAAATCACACAGTAAGGGGTTAAGCTTATTCGTGATATGGTCTTACCTACAACACCTATGACATGATCACCTCACTCGTACCAATATGATAGGTTTCACAACATAAAATGCACCACCATCATCAAATATATCAGGTAAAAAGGTCCTTAATAAGACATCTTAGGTGTGAAAATAAACAAATGATTAAAGAGGTCAGAGTATTTTATTAACATGATCAATGTTTTATACACCTTGGAAAAAGACTCAAATGAGGGGAGGAAGTACAATAGGCATTATAGCTCATTCTTTTATTTATTTTTTTTGTTAGTTTTGATGAGAGGAGATTCTACCTAACATTGTGGTTGTTAAGGAAATAAACCAATAATTAACATAACAAAAGGTTAGTTTAATATATTTATAACATAGGTACAATATTGAGTAAAACTTCACATCCAATTCAACACTATAAAATATAGCCACATTGGCATTCTCTTTTCAAAATATACAAAGAAAAATTTTTTCTAACAACAATATCACATATCATTATTCTATGATAATACATGTATTGCAAGGTGAATATAACTTTACAATGACAACTCATTAATTACAACATATCACATCCAGAAAATTCCTCTTGTTCGAGTACCTGCAACCAACGTTGCATCAGTCCTAGGACTGAGTATGGAAATTACCCTACACTCAAGCATAAATTCCACATACATTCATCATTTCAAACAATTAAAAGACAATTAAATCTAAGATAGAGGGGTATGAGAGAGAGATAGAGAGGGTAGGAGAGAGAAGGCAGGATTCATTGTCTTCTCAAATTACTGTTCCTTAATCCAATTTTCACATTCAAATTTTCGACTTTATATTTTGGTAACCCAATCAGAGAGAGAGAAAGAGAGAAAGGGGAAGAGAGAGAAAGTAACAACATTTTCATTTCTGTTCACAATATTTTACCCATTTCTCAATGTCATAATCAATTTCCATTTTATTTCAAATTACTCATTTACATTTCCAACCGATTCACATTTCCAAACTCATTTATATTTTTCAGAAGTCAATCAAGTATTAGAGTTACGTTTCTAGAAGAGAGAAGAGGTTGGAGAGATAGAACACTTCATAATTTCAAAATCTATTCATACAAGAGTAATTTGATCGAATAAATACTCTATACATCAGTGTGCAACACTATGTACAAGGTTCACATGCAGTAATTAGAAGTCCGAAAGAGACTCTTAGGAACGGAGTATTCTTAGCTAAAGTTGCGAATTTTGGTGAAAAATTGACCGAAACATCAACTAAAGTTCTTATAAATTGGTCCTCCAAAACACTCATTTTAATTCAATCACAAAATTTTATGATTCCTACTTATACTCTCCCATATAAGATATAATTCATTCAGTGTTTGACGGAAAGTTTATTACGAAGAGCAAGGTTCAAGTTACAGAGGGAAACTTCAGGAGCCAATTATCATAAACACATCAACAAACACTTGTCACATCAATGAACGACCAGGACCCAAAACCCACTTGAAAAACTATCTTCCAGAAGGATTATTTTCATTGAAATGTGAGAGTGGGGTTTCAAATTCTCTTGCTAGGTAGTCTAGAGGATAGGCTGGAAGGTGTTTTCATTTACACTCAAACTAATACAACAATTGTAGGCCAAAACCGACCGAATGATTTATTAAAATGGGAATGTCACTTCACTACAAGTGACTGTTAAGTAATAAGTGGGATTAGAAATTATCACCTCGTTCAAGGCATGCTAAATAAGTTTCAATGAACTTGCTTAAGAAACTTCATGGTGTCTCATGTTACTAGGCATCATGTTAGGAGTTTTGGTTTGTGCGGTATACGTTGGTGTGGCGTTCCATGTGCATGAACTTTTGGGGCTCATAGTTTTGTTTTAACAATTTATTAGGATGTTTTGAATGTTTTTTCAGAAGGTAAAAGCCATATCATTGATTCTAAGTTGAATTTATATTTCCCTAATATACTAACATTTGAATTTTGAAATACTAAATAGATAAATGATGAACACGGTTTATTTAGTGCAAGTGAAAAGGGGAAGAGTGATCCATACCTTTTTGTCGCATGAAACTCAAGATCCCCACATTCGATGAGACTGCACCAACTTTCAGGTACTTCGTATCAAATTCATTCATGGGATTGGGTAGGTAATGTTCATAGATACAATTGTTTCATAGTTATTAAATCTATTCTTAACAAACTTAAAACTAGTACATGTTGTCACCACCAATAACAAGTCCTATGAGATAGCACTCTTTGCAAGGCACTTTATCAAATGAGTTTAAGAGTCACGTAGACAAATTGGTCATATAGCCAACATGAAACTAACCACAAACTCCATAAGGTTGATACCCACAGGCAATTTTAGAAGTGACCTATAACCATATGCCTGGAATATTTCCTTAAATGAAGGGGAAGATCCTTAATATTCCTAAATGGCTGCCCTCAATAAAGGATACAGCCAATCTCAAGGTCATATCTACAAAATTATGCATACTTCCAAATTCTTAGTAAATGATACCTTGAATTAAAAAATAGCAGAGTGCAGACTCAGCACAATGAATCTCAACATTGAGTCTAATAAAAATATCCAATTTAGATAAACCCGAAGAATGACATTTATAATGCAGACCTTTTTTTTTACAATATGTGGAGACACCTTACAAAGGAGTCCCCCATCTAGCAGTAAGAATATCTTAACCATTACTACGCACTCTGAAAATCAACATTTTGAAAAAAAACGTCTTTTCCCAAATATGCCATTAATGAATACCGACACCCTAATTCTAAGGCTCTTACCCCAAACTCAAACATGACAAGTGTGGGGATGCTATGTTAGCTAGAGACTCCATTGCAAGCCCAGTTTCAAACTCAAATGTTCTCATGTGAATAGAGTGAAAAATAGTAAATCTTGCACAAAGACATAATGTGGGATAGTGATAGTAGGAAAGAACTTTCAATGTCTTAACAAAAATAACTACTAGAATAAAATATAAGAGAATAGGAAAACCAACTGGTACACTATAGGGGCTACATTGCACATGAGACAGGTGCTTAGATGTTAGAAAGAAGAAAAATCCATATGCAACTAAATCATTAGACCCCAAGAAGGAAGCACCTCCTAATCCTTCAATATCCTTCTTAGTCTTCTGCATACGCACAAAAAATTAAGTGTTAGCAGGTAGAAGTTTCCTTTCCTCTCAGATAAAATGAACCTACTTCAAACATGGAGATATAGATGCTCAAATCAACAAACCAAATTATACAAAGTAAAATGAAGATCTTTTGGGTACAAATTTTTCTATGTCAGTACAGGACCTATGCTTTAATCCATAACATATTGATTTCTAGATTTTAGTAAGAGAGGTCCTCTTAGATAAAAATCCCTAAGTGTTCTACATAATAGAGATGTCAACTGACAAACCTATTCATTGCAATAACTATTGTTGATTTATATCATGGTTACTCTTGTCAACTATCTAATTATCTATTATTGAGTTTACAAAGTTAACTTGGGTTCTTCACATGACCATTTCATGCCTCTAGATCATAATAAAGTTCTTGTATTATTGATGCAAGGAAAAAGATAAGTCTAAAAGGTTTAGGATGTGTCACTTCCTTCTCTCACTAAGTTGCAAACAAAAAAGAATTGCCACTTACCCACCTCCAATGGTTCCAGGCTTGGGTGAATTATTTTTCTTCATGAAGGGGCACTACATTTCCCTCCCCTTATAAGAGCATCATCCTCGATGCGATACAACATTGAAGCTCAAGGATACATAGGCAAGAAGGTCAATAATGACACATGTTTTTATCAAAACAACTTGTCGGTACAACACGACCACAAGGAAGCAAACTATTTCAGCGATATCTTAAATTTTAATGTTTTGTGAAGATTGGTAGTTAGTTATCTTTTACTTTATTGCTTAATTTGTATTTTTCCTTTAAAATATTTCTTAATCTCAAGCTCTTGATATTCATTGTTTAGAATTTCAATTTGTCTTATGTTTGTGGGTGCCCAATAGTAATTGGCCTCAAGATGTCACATAACACTCAACACAACAAAAATGACCCACGAGACACCTTGTTACATACATTTCACAACTGTATCACATCACAAGACCTCTCTAATTCCACCATGGAATGACAACAAATAGTCCACATAGAAAATAATTTCCAACAATTATGTCATAGGCATATATCCAACACACACAAGTGACTGACAAATAGAGAATCATCATGCTGATACATATAGGTAAATGGTATCACATGACCCAAAAAAAACCATGATTGTACCTACACATAAGTGCCAAGACAATATACAATAGTACATATCAACCAAGGGGAGCATTAAACCTCAATCATAACCATGTGTAAAAATACTTACAAGAGTACACATAAATCATAACACCAACTCCAAACATCACAAAATAATCTCCATATATCTCCAAAAGTAACACAAAACAACTCCATATACCTCCCAAAGCATCACCAAACAACTCCATATACCTCCCAAAGAGAAAGAATCATAGTGCCAAAACCAAGCCGGGTCACTCAACCATAGAGCCCCATCAAGAATATCAGGTCACTCAACCATAGAGTGCCATCAATAATATCAAGTCACTCAACCATAGAGTGCCATTGAGAACATCAGGTCACTCAACCATAGAGTTCCATCAAGAATATTGGGTCACTCAACCATAGAGCCCCATCTCCTTTCTCCATTTAATGAGGTCGGGTCACCCTATGTCTGTGGGCACATAGAGCCCCATCACCCCCACCCAAGTGACATAATAACTCATGGTTCAACAACCTAATAGTTATCTATAACTCCTTGGGACGTACCCCCATACAACGAAAGCAGGTCCATAGGTTACAACCACTCGATGGTGAATCCCATGACCCTATTCCAACACATTAACAACATTAGAACCAACATAACAATTTGTTTCAACTGCCAAGTGGAAAAAAATCCAAATCCTTAGGCTAGGCTATAAAAAATTTAAACATAAAAAGAAATTTTAAAAAATAAGAAAACTAAATCGCTAATTACCCATAGTTAGTGCAAAATTTTGCATGTTAGTGCAATAACCAAATAAAAATACCCAAAATATAAGAACACATCAATTAAGAAAAATGTTGGTTTTTGTGAAGAAAAGAGATAATGATTAATTTATGAATAAAATATGCATATGAGAAATAACACATTACAATCACTATGTGGTCGCATATCTGGCCACCAAAGGGGTACTCATCGAGTTGGTGGCATTGGGATATTGAGCCTCAACTCGCAAAAAATATACATGTAACCAGAAATGAGTATATCAAATAATGTAACTTTCATCATATCTATGCCTGAATCATCCCTCCATACTCCCACAAGGTTCAACATAGTCAAAATCACATAGGATTTTTTGATGGACAACCCAATAGGAAAGAGAAGGGGATGCTAGTTTGTCATAAGTTGAGCCTAAGGTGGTGTGCACCCACAATATACTGAGAAAGCTTGAATTATACTAAAGAGATAGAAGTAGATTTTCAGTATATATAAGACTCCACTTCCTCGCTCGCACTCGGCTCAAGATTATGAAAACCTGGTCCATGCCTCCTCTCTCCACACATACACTCTTGATGGTTGCTTCCCTTAGGTTCTTCTATTGTAAGGTTCACAACATAACACATAACTACATCACTAACACAATGGTGATTCATGCGCATTAACCATAGCATCTTACACATGGTATCTATAGAGGGTATAACTTTCATGTGTTATGATAGATAAATTTTCCACATAATAAACCTAAGGTGCAAGAACTACACAATAGGGGTCATGCGATCACCATATGCCCCTAATTCTTTCCAAGAACCATCACATATTACACAAATTATATGTATGATGAAAACAATGACTAACATTACAACATACGGTCAATTGCAATACAACATGGTAACACACACGATTCATCACAACACGATGGTGACATCACGATAAAATCCAATTCACTATACACGAATTTTGTCATGTAACACATCAACACACCTTCATATCACATAATAACAAAACACTCCAACACTTTGTAATCTGCAATAACATTCTTTTCACACAACAAGGCAACACATCACACATGAACTTCTCATTGAGTTCAAAAAAAGAAGAGAAAATGCTCTCATTACAAATACATCAACATGATAACAAATATGCACTAAGTGACATGCACAACATGTGCCTTCATAATATCATAATTACAACATTATTCACAACACAACATATACCACATTACTCTTCCCATCTCCACCACCACCATGCAAGATCATCGCAACTCCAATCTATCTCAGAGGTTTGAGAGCATGAACCTTTGCTTTGATACCATATGTAATGCCCACATTTTCAACACCAAAATACAAAGTAACATTATCGGAGTAATTTTTTTACTTTAATTGCACACTACACAACACCACATGGGATCCAAATAAAGAAACTAGACATCATGTAGGACATTGACATAAACATGAACCCACTCATATAATAGGATAACATAAGGTACACATCAATGTCTTACTTAAACGACGTAAACCAAGTGAGAAACAAAAAATAGGCATACTCCACAACATGGCCTTTTAATGGTTTACATATTCATTACGTTTAGGTTCCCATTGTATGACATTATAGTTTTCAATAGGATTAAACACATAAGGTTTAAAATTTCCTATTTTTCAAAATCCAATTACTTTATTTTGCAGAGCATTAGTAATTAACAGAAAATGCGTGGTTGGTTCCTTTCTCCAATTCCATTAGTTATTCATAGTTAATTTGTTAAATAAATTAATTTTAAACAACTATGAGTCTCCTAGTATTCAATTCTTATGTTAAAGGTTTGTTTCTCAAAAATTGTTTACTTGACTATAAATATCTTAAGAACACATAACATGGGACCCTTCATGCCTTTACAACCCGGCTGCATGTTTTTGTTTAACATTTCACTTATAGTGGTTCCTTTAGAATTCTATCGTTTCTCTTGTGGAAATAACTTTATATAGAATGATTGTGATTAGGAACATATATACACACATGCGTCTTCGAGTATTTGAATTAAGGGTTTGATTGAAAGATCAATGTTCAGTAGGTTTGGAAAAATACTCTTGTTCTAAGGAGGAAAATTCACAAGAAGAAAAAGGAAGGTTACTAGATCAATAGAAAACATATCCCGAGTTTATTTCATAGCATTGTTTAATACTAACAATACACCTTTTTCATCTTCCAGCTATTACAACCAACTATGTAGGTTAACTAATTAGGTTGTATAATTATTGATTCACATTTCGTTACTCCAATTAGGAATTCATATTTTCACAATCGTATTGCGCATGGGAGGGTACATTACGCCTATGTTCCCCTTATACAGATTTTTCTTTGAATTCAAGTGACGAATTTCACATTTCAAACTACTTTTGTTTCATCATCTCAAGGATTTACTCTCAATGGAAATATGTCAATTACATGTTTCGACCATAAATTTATGCTTCCTGAGTGATCCTAGGTTTAATATATTCCTATCTATGCCAAGGGTTCTACTAACTTTTACAAGTCCAACTAGAGTGTAATCTCATTAACTCACAAGACCTTGGCTACAGTTGAAGGTATCCCATCCTCAAGTCTACATTTGTTTATTCCATTAGCATTGTTGTTTAATCCACATTCATGCATACAAGTATATGATCATGCATCATATTTGTTTTTCCAATTTATTAGGTTGTTGTATTATACATGGATCTCTAATTTATCACATTCATGTTATGATCACATTTGACATTTTTAGTTGGTTTTGATGTTGCTCAATGGTGTACCATTTTTGTAGTGGTCATTCAATAGATCAATCTTATTTACCCTTTTTTACTAACTACATTTACATGGTTACTTTGGTACAGTATAACACCATTTTGGAAGAAATGAAATTCCTATGACACTTACATAACACTGAGGAATTTAAGACTACAAGGAGCACAACCTCGCATAAGACAACTCATTTAAATGCTCTTGGACATGGAAGTATAAATTTATATTTAAAGATAAATATCCCAAACAATCTTATGCATTACAAAATCCTCCTAAAGACCTATTTCAATTGTTAGGTAAATACACAAGTAATTCGAAACGTACTCTCCACTCACATAATTTAGATCTCACAAGAGATCAAATGTAGGTACAACCACCAACTATCTTGCAAGGCTTTGGCCACCCACTAGGGTACCAAGGAAAAATTACGCACAAGGGGGTTAACTTATTCATGATATGGTCAGTCGTACAAAACCTAGACATGATCACTTCACTCTTCCTAATATGATAGGTTTCATAAAATATATGCACCACATCATAAAAATATCAAGGAAATGAACCTTAATAAGGCATCTTAGGTTCGAAGTATGAGGATGATTAATGAGATAAAAGTATTTTATTAAAACGATTAATGCTTAATACCCTGGAAAAGACTCAAATGGGAGGAAGAAGTACAATAGGCATTATAACTCAATATTTTATTTTCATTAGTTTTGATGAGAGGATATTCTACCTAGCATTGTGGTTAAGGAAATAAACGAATAATTAACATAGTAAAATATTAGTTTAATTTCTTTATGACATTCCCCTCACAATGTGAACTCATTTACTTTTTTGGACATCGAGTAACACCAAAAATGCGTCCGTAAGGATTTTTTTTTGTATTTTCCAACTTTTTATGATGACTCTTGACACCACGATAACAAAAACCTAAAATCACCTATGTGACCTTAGATTTCCAACTTACAATACACAATGATTTAACTGAATGAAAATAGTTAACATAATCAATAAATTGATAGATATTTTTGTACATAAGACCTACTGATGGCTAATGACAACAAGATTATAGCTTAAAATGTTATAAAAAAACACCTTCTTCAACATTAAGATTGTTTCAAATAACTATTCTACTTTATACTCCTCGGTATATACTTATTATAATAAATTGGGACCTAGACAATACACTATTGAACATAACAAATTGACTTACAAAATGGGACGAAGGTCTTTGTAAAGACTATATGTTTTCACAAAATATGAGAGACATAAAAAATAAATAAATCTTAAATGCCAGAATTGTTTATCTTTGATGAATTGCACCCTCACGAGCTTCAAGGAAAATGGAACACTGATGGAGATAAATTTAGGTATAACCAAATCTGCGTATAACAATTACAAGTTTCTAATGAGTTGGGTTCCACATTTGTATCCACCACAATAAGAATTTCCTTTTGAAAACACATGGAAATAAAGATAAGTCTTTCGTGCCGCCCGTTCTACCTATCCCTCACGCACGTTCGCGGGGAGGTAATTTATTTAAAATTAGTCAAAACTGAACTAAACTACTGCTGCGGCACAGTGGTGTGGGCCTCCTGCCTGTTATTTTGGAGGTCGCAGGTTCAAATCTACCTATCTCCCTGCGAACGTGCGTGAGAGATAGGCTCTGCCCGTGCCACCTAGGGGAATGTATGGCCGTTAGAAAGATGACACGAAGCTATATTCCATGAGGAGATTTGAACCGTATGTAGATATGATGATAGCCAATTATTTTTCAACATGCTAAAGTGTGCAAAGAATATAGTCTCAAACCCTCTGCATGGTGTCGAGTGAGAACCAGTATCTGTAGCTGTTAACTTAATCGAGAATTAATATCCCTCAAATGACTCAAATGGAGATATGATGAGACTTTGATTGAACACATGTAAAAAATGGAAGCGAAATCTAAAGATAAGATCTATATTTTTTTCAAGTGAAGAATGGTGAAAATGTACAAAGATATTGTGGATTTGCAGTAGGAGTAGATTTTCAGATATGCAGAGAAACCAAGACCAATAATTACTAGAACTCAGGGACTGCATATGAAATTTGGGTGCAAGTATTTTAGCATGGCACAAATGAATGAAAAAGGAAAAAATTGCATGGATCAATAAGAACATATCAAAGGATTATTGGAATTATAAAGCATAAGGTCACATCGAATTGGATTTTAAATGTTCTATGCACTATAACAAATGATCTGATTAATGGTAGTTGTGCTTTAATAGAGGTTCACACAGACTACAAAACTCTAGCATGCATTAAAATTTATCCGCAGTACCTTTTAATAATGTCTCACACCTTTCCTTATTTGGCCACTTTGAAGTAATTGATCCTTGGCTGAAATAGAGGCTTGATCTGTTGTGTTTTTGAGTTGAGGAAAACAATAAAAACTTTATGTAGAGATTGGATGAGACCTAAGAAAATGTTTTGAGATATGTCTTCCTTGTAATACTCAAACTTGTATCTGATTCATTACTTGTTGGATTCTTTCACTGATCTTGATCTTTGTTGACTGAGACTACTCTTGAAACACAAGCTTTATAATAAAAACCGAGTGTGCGTGACACTACGCATAGGGAGATCTAAGGATAAGGATATGATAAATTTGCACATTTCTCACATCAACAAAATTTCATTCTCAGGGGTGAATAGAAATAAGAATACCCCTCACAATATTAAAAAATCCATCATATATACCAGAAAAGATATCCTACTCTGATACCATATGAAAGTTTCTGATCAAATTATCACACAGAAAACTTGATTATTATTCCATATGAGATCTTACGAATTTATAGGTGAATTTGTTCCTAAAATGTAGGAAACAAATCACAAGAATAAACAATGTGTGATATATTGTTACAACAATATATACGACTAACCATTAAATATAACATACTAACCAATAATCTAATGTTATTTACCACATTGACAAATAATTTACCCAATGTAAATGTGAGCACTAACCAAAGTATTCCTATTAGATGAGTGGGAAAATGATTGTTTCATTGGATGGGGCAAAATATTGAGAAATACTCAATAATACAACATACAGTAACTAAGAGGGGGGTGAATCATTCATACAACAATTTTTACTTCATTTAAAAAACCATACATTCATCATATAAGTTTTCCATTCAACATACATATCCATTTGAGCTTATTAAGATGTGCAACATTCAATCAGAGCATGAAACAAGATACACAACACATAAACACCATATAAAGTTGGAAACCCTCAAGGGGAAGAAAAACCACTAAACATTTTCTTATATTACTCAAAACAAGGAGTTTTTTGAAGCACTAACTTCAAAAGGAGTACCAACCCCTAGTTTAGTAGGGCACCGACCCTACAAGAAACACCAACCCCTAGTTTAGTGAGGCACAAACCCCACAATGAGGATACAACCCCCCTAAGGTGATCAAGAAGGAACTTAACCACTTGGAAATAAATTACCACCAATTATATGTTACTCATACAACTGATAGTGATCCAGTTTCAGTTCACAATTCTTTAAACCCTCAGCAAAACAAGCACACTCCTAACTAGCTCAATTTCTCTTCTCAATGGGTTAAATACATCATTTTCCTTTGCACATCTGATCCTATATCATTATCAAGTATTAATCACACTTATATTATATGTCCATAACCCCTCTTCACTCTCATTTGATCCTCTATAGGTATCTTATATACGCATTATCAATAAGCAGTCACAAATGACTCATTACACTAGTTTATATACACAACACAAGCTCATAACACCCCCAGGTTGTCCATGACCAACTAGGTAGGTCCTCCCAACCCAAACACATAACAATAAAATCATATATATCAACTCAAATGACCCCAGTAGGTCGGAATGGATCAAGACATCTCTAACAAGCAAAAGGATACCTAAACAAGCCCAAAATGCACTCTCCAAGCTCTAGCAAAAGATCGAGCACTCCAAGGTCTTCTAACATCTTTATAATAGCTCCATCAACTCCACACAAGTAAGATAAATCCTCTGATAGAATTCAATAAACCCAATAATCTCTTCACCAACTCCAAACATCATGAAGTATAATAAGAAGTAAGCAAACCCCACTAGGTCTTCAAGCACCCATAAATCATTTCAAGAAAAAGAATGAGTTCACATAGCTAAACTCATCATAATGACTCAAGTAATATATAAATGGAAATTTATCTCAATTATATTTCTGTAACAACTCACATTTTCATCCAAATCATAGTCGAAGACTACAAAATAGTTCAAACTCTGTAACTACTCCAATCTGGATTCAAGACCCCAAAACTAGGTCTTCAAACTAGATTTGGTTCACATGTTAAAGCACCTCATAAAGAAAGATAACATATACCATTGGAAAGGTATCTGAATTAAATTTCTAAAACAACTCACTTCATCATCCAACTCATAGTGGGGGGCCTTTAAACAATCCAATCTCTAAAACTGTTCATTCAGGTTCCAAGGACTCAAGAACCAGTTTTGAGGAATCAATGCTCAATCTCCTTCAAAACCTCTTCCAACATCAACTACCACCTGGAACACATCAAGGAAACTTGTACCAATATGTAGAAGCACCAAGAATCATATGCCATAAGGATAAATTTATCCAAGCACACCTATTTCAATCACTTTCTAGAGCAAACCAACTAGGCCTTACTAGGCCATTAGGTCTTCAACTGAAAAACACTTGACCATGCAAAAACAAGAGCTCAAAAAAATCATAAAAATTTTCAATCAACTATCCATTAACATAATCTGCATCAACAAAAAGCAAAATTATCAAAATCATTTCAAACCAAAAGACTAACATTTTAGCTCGGAAGGCCAACATTGGTAGACAAACTTTGAAGACCTGTATCTTCCATTTTCTCCACTGAATCAAATTGAAATTTTTTATGGCCATTTAGATCACCTCCCAAAGATTATTTAATGATTTTTTTTTCAGCCTAGAACATCCATCTTGGCCTTGAAATTGTAAAAAACCACAAAACTAGGGTTTTTCGTTCTCTTCCTAAAAAAGATGGAACACCAAACCACCACCAAAATGAGCTAAAAGGAATCCTATGCAAGCCGAAATCATGACATTTTCTTTCCATAATCATCTAAAGACCAAAAAATTCTAATCTCTCAAGTTGCTCTAAAAGGATGGTTTTTCTAGGGTTTCAAAGTAACTTATCTTCTTAAGGATTGTTCACAAAAACTTGACAATCAAATCAATCCATTCTTTTTGAAAATTTATATTATCTCGGTGTAAAAAATATTGGTCTCAAAACCTCTGGGTCTTATGTAAAGTGTGTGAAAGCAAGTGAGCATAGAATTTACCAATTCGAGTTGGATTGTACTTCTTCTCAACTCGGTTTTACCATAAACTTCATAACGTAGTGCCCACTCCTCTTTGACACTTATTATATTTTGATTTCAATTACCATTGACTATAGACATGGATATTATTATATCATTTTGGTTTATCATGATGTTAGATGATAGAGATATTCTGACTATTGATGGATTGTGATTCATAGTATGATTTGTGTGGATTCTTAGAGACGTAGAGAGACATTTTATATTTATGATGATGATATGTTGTTAGCATATATATTTACTGACATTCAAAACTCTCCACATGTTGACTATGATTTAGCATTTTAACTAATCTCGTGATCTTATTGATATTGATGCCATTGTAGAATTGAGATGTTATTGAAAATTTTGACAAATAATAATATTGTTTAGTTGAGATGATGATTTAGCTATATGAGTATGGTTATTGATTTATGTGTGTATATTTTATCTTTGATGTTTTTGATGTGGACATGAGGCCAAAGGAGGTATTGTGTGATTTCACAGGTAATTATATCACAACAATCAAAAGGGGGATTGGAGACCAACCACAACAAAATACTAGATGGATACAATGAAGGTCACAATGGTAACTAGTGTAATGTTTTTGTTTTGTTTTATTTTGTTAGGGGGTCCCCATGCAAGGATTACCTCCAATTGTGACCATGGGCTTTGTGTGTAATTATTTCCATCACTCTTTTATTTAGTTCTGGAGTATGTGATTTATTATGTCATGTAATTCCTTTTTTATCATTGTTGATTAATGTTCCTTTATTAAGTAATTTAATCATGTTTATTAAGTTATATGGGGATGTGACAAAAGGGGTCATTTATTAGAGTAGTTGGTCATTTAGATTTTGTGATTTTGGTTGAGTGTAAGTGACTTTGACTATTGTACACTCTACCTTACCTTTGAATTTCGGATTTGGGCTTAAGGGCCATTTTTGGAAGTTTGTTGGACAAGCTAAGCTTGTCCCACACATCTTAATTTATTATACCAACCCTACCTATGGATCGGGGCCTCAAAAATAGACCCCATTATGTGTTTTGTAAGATAAAAAGTGAAATTTATTGCACTTTTATTACATGGGTTTTAAATTTTCTCCTTAGGGGCTGTGGGTTTGGATTGTGTGTGTAAGAGGTTTATCATTCCTCTCAGCAACCAATTTATTTTACATTGGGCTTGAGTTTTCCTCATGATGTGGATTTGAGGATAAGTGATGTGGCATCCTACATGGAGCTACCTCACCCTCCTCTTTCCTTTTACTATTTATTCATGTTTATTTGTTTGTTTGGGGGTTACTTCATTTTGATGGTGCATGTGCTTTTTGGGAGTTAGAGAGTTTTTGGATTGTTTGTTGAAGTCTTGGATCTTGTTGGAGTTGGATTAAGCTTGAAGGATCTTGTAGTTTGATTCTTTGATCAAGTTATTACTATAGAAAGGTAGGCGCTACACTCTTTTTACTTGTTTGTTTTTATATGTGTGTATTACATGTATGTGAGTGATTTATGTGCTTGTTGGGATCTTGGGTAGAATGCCTAAGTATGGTGTAGGAGAAGGCTATGGTGATTTTCCATTATAGGGAGGCATAAAAGTCGATTTCATGTGTTGGGAGGGAGTTGGGTTGGGTGCCCCACCTTTGATAAGAAAATGCTTTCATTTCTTACTTGGTTCTTTTGAGGGATACATAAGAGATTGTAGGGAGGCATAAGAGAATGTGGGAGGCATAAGAGGATCTTGATGGAGGCATAAGAGTTGCATAGGGGTTTTGAGATTTATATTGGAGTTTTTTAAGGTGGGAATCTAATTCCATTGGGAGGCATAAGTGATCTCCCCATAGATCCTTGCTCCATTGGCTTTACATTTTCAAGACTTGTGTATTTTGATAGTTTTATGTTTGTGATTGTATCTTGTATTGAATATGTTTTGAAATAGTTGTGAAATTTTATATTGTGATGTGGAAGATTTTTGATAGTTTCCATGAGTTAGATCCATCCTTTATTACATTTGGGTTGGGGCTCGGTGGCGAAGGATGTGGATAAATTATTGTCCTCATTGTATTATTGGTTAGGTGGAGAGAGTTACCTCTCCCCCATTTTTGTTTTTGTGATTAAAGAAAATAAATGGCGGAGCTCTTGTAGAATAATTGGGATTTAGAGAATTTGTTGAAGTCAAAATAAATCCTTCATTGTAGAAACTTTTCTTGTGATTCCCACTTAAGGTGGAAGACTAGTAGCTTTGTATTTGAAAGAAAAATTGTATTGTATATTTTTTTATTAAGTTGTAATGTATTGTGGAAAAGAAGGATCCTTGCATTAAAATAAATGAGCTATTCTCAAAGAAAAATAAAGTTCATTACTATTTTTTGAAGTTGTATTATTCTAAAAATGAAGGGAAAACTTGGAAGTTGTAAACCATTGAGAATGTATTCTTAGTAAATCTTACATGTATAATAGTTGTTGTTTTCTCCTTGAGTAAATGGTTGTAGTTGTAATGGAAATATGCACTAAGTTATAATAATTTACTTTGTTGATAGATTGAATTTTTGTTGTGGAAAGGAAAATAATGATACTTATAAATAGATTAATTTTAATTTCTCCTTCCGTTGAGTTGAAAACAATGTTGTTAGAAAGATACCTTTGTAGTTACTTTCTTGTTACTATTGAAATAAAAAATATTTAAATTTAGTAATTTATGCATTGAATTAATAAATTGTGTAACCTTTTAACTGGAGACTTTAGGAATATAAATTCAAGCTAAGGATAACCTTTGAAACACTCTAGTAAATCTTGTTTTTGGAAAATTCACGGAATTGATGGTTCTATTTTTAAAGAATAAGACCATCACCCTGTGTAGAGTGGCGGTCTCTGAACCACCACCCAGGAAAGATGACAGTTTTTGAATCATCACCTAGGTAGGGCAGAGGTTCCAAGACTTCTAGCCTACTTTGGGTAGTAGTTTCATCACTGTCAGCGGAAAATTTAAAATCCACGACTGAGAAATTTTAAACTCATTTTATTAAAAATTTAAGCCTGTAAATATGAAGAGGAAATCATCAGCAAGCCATAAGGGCATAAATCCATTGTTCTAAACATGTAAATCTTTAAATGGTAATTCAAATGCACTCAATCTCATATATTAAATATGAAGTAGACTTTTGCCCAAGTAAAAAACTCTAAAATAGAATTAACTAAATCACAACTCAAGATTTGGAGTGGGAAACCTCTACACTATTCAAATGGAATAATTTACACTAATAAATCCATAATCTAAACTAAAATAAGCTTGATTATAGTGAATTTATTCATGGTTCTTTCCTTCCTTGCTCCCATGGCTTCCATTTCTCCAACCTACAAATTAAACAAAAGAAAATAGACCAAATGAGGAGGCTAGGGAAACTAAAAAGGTTTAATAAAATTTCATAAGGATAGTTAGGGTTATTATTGAATTCTAAGATCTAGTGGCCATAATTTATTTGATACAAGGGTTGATAATCAACCCTATAATTATTAGGTAAGAATGAATATTATGGACTTTTAAATATTTTAAAGGTATGTGTAAATGGGTGAATGGGGCCACTTAATACCCTTGTATGTAAAGTTAATTATGTAACCCTTCTAGTAGGTTTTTGTAAATTATTCAATGGAAATTAAATAAAATAATTTAAGTGGACTAAGGTAAGTAAGAATAAGGGTTGATTAAATGTGATTTGAATGTTAATTCCTAAGAGGGAAACTATTTAACCTAGTAAAAGAAATTAATGGACACTTATCTAGTGGATGGTAATTAAATTAACATTTGAAATGGATTTAGAATTTTTAAGTATTAACCTAGACTTGATCCATTCTTTGTAATATAGAAAATTGCTTGTAGGAATTAATTAAACTTATTATAGGGTTCAAATCCTTGCAACCTAAAATAATTTTAAAAATTCCCGCAACTTTCTAGATAGTTATTAAGGTTTAATGCAGTTTTAGAACATCAAAAATTGTGGGCGTTACAATTTTCATAGTGTATTATGTTAAATCAAACAAGTATTTAGAACTTTTAATATATATATTTGTATATATTCCCTTATCAAAAAAATTGTTTTGCATAGTGACCGATGTTGGTCAGTAGAACAAAAAATGGTAACAGTCTTTGTAGTCTGCATACAGTTTCAAAATTTCAACTTTTTAACTTAGCTGTTTGAATATACCTCTAACCCTGAAACAAAGATTATAATAATTATGAACTTCTGTAAAAATATATATAGATGTATGTATATTTGAGAATATATACATTTGTTTATATTTTAAAAAAATGTGTCGGATTCACAGTAACCAGCACCAACAGCTAGACCGACGTTGATAGTACAAAAGGAAATGCTACCGGATAAGCGATCAACACCGGTCACCTGGGCATGAACACGTTTTTTTGAAAAAATGTGATTTTCAATCCCAAACTATATCTTAAATAAATATACCCAAACATAATGTATATCTATATTATATATAGACATATACATATGTATATACATATCATACATACATGTATGACCTATGTATTATAAGTCATGATGTACTCCTATGATCAAACATGAAAAGGGTTTTACATCAAATGTTGAACTCAAAGATAAATGTGAACAAACAAATACCCAAAATGAACATATCTTGGTGGGATCCCTATAACAAACAAATAGATAATTTTTCAATGTTAAACCTAAGAACAACTAAACTGAACTGGTACCTGAAGTATCCTCCGATGTAAATATTGATTTAAAAGAAAATCATCCATGGGTTCTACACTCAAGACACTACATGGCTTCCACCTCCTCTTAATTTGTAAAACAACAATGATATTCAAATGAAGAGATTACGGGACAAGAAAAGTTTATAAGAAGACTATCATCGAGGTATGCATTAGGGCTTTAGATGACAACCTAAAATCCTAAGGTTCCATAGTTAGATTCTCAAATCATGCTCAGGGTGGACCATCCTAACCTAATAACTTAATCTTGAATGAAGCTCTGTGGCATCTTTCAAATGGGGCGATGGGTAATCCTTTCATGAATCAAATTTATGGGTATTAAGTGAATGGGGTCACATAGTTCGGATCATGAGACAAGTTGTAACCTTTTGATTATAGGATTTAAAAACAATATAAATGAAATTTGAATGTCCAGGACTTAAATAAATAATAGTTGTGCAATGGTCTATTTTTAGATAATGATCCTAAAAGGGAATGCTAATTTATTTGAAAGGAAACATGTATGGTTAAATAATGAAATGATAGGTATTGATGTTACGTTATTATGGAGGACCATAATTTTGAGAATTCAACTTATTTGAATAGATGATAATATTATTAAGGGGACATTAAAAGCCAGGTAAAAAAAGTTAGGTTAAGTAAGTGTGTCAACAGTGTCGAGTTACAATAAAAATGGTCATTGGAAACCCTAGAGTTTTATTCTAGGATTAAACTTGCTCAAATGTATTTTGGGGGAATAATTAATAATCATTTAGATGAGTGGATTAATCTAATTCTTATCTACCTTGGGTAGAATGTGTGAGAAATTATTCAATGTTAATTTAATGTGCATGTAGTTAATGTATTAATGCCCTTGTGAACCTTTTAAATGGCTCTGATAAAACTAGATTTTTCGAGGAGTTATTCCCTCCAAGAAATTAATGGATGGTTTTGATTCAATGGTTCTGGTGAAAGTTGAAAAATTATGTGGGCTTTGACAGGATAACTAGTAGATGGAACAAGAAACCCTTGGCCTCAATATCCCTAGAAGATGAGCATATTAGGACTAGTTAGCTATAAGAAATATTTACATAATACAAATCTTGTCTCAAAGTTTAAGAGTCATAGCTCCCTCCAGATCCTTATAGGAAGCGAGGAATAAAGTCATGCCCTTGCACATTGCATGTAATTATTTAATGGAAGCCATTTCTGGAGGCGTGAATATTTGAAATAATATATTTCTTCACAAAATGTTTAACTAGTGCAGGGTGCATGAGCTCAAATTGTGTCTCAGAGTCATCGTAATGGGATATCGTGAACATTTCAATTTTCACACGGTTTATGTCGGATTGGCAAAACCAAGCCTTCATGGTCATCGATGTTAATACAATCCTGAAGGTACAATAATCTGTCATGAGGTGAATCCACATTAAAGGTGTTATACTAGAGCATTCATGGTAGGTGTTTGACTATTGCATAGAGATTCAACTTATAATATGGGTCAAATTACATTTGATCATATTGATATCAACCTTGCTTACAGATGTGATTCATTGGCTCCATGGGTTCACTGGTAGAACTATACGTTAAATCTAACTTTCCTCATGGGTGAATTATTTCATGTCCCCTTTAGAATTATAAAGTGATAAGATCCCGATTTAATTTTACATTCTAAATCTATGATCATACCACCATTGTTAGCTTTATTAATAATTTCACAATATGAGATTAGATTGCAAACAACCTAGTTTATGAAATATTGTTGTTAACTTTTGCTTTGGTTTAGTCGGATGAATGATTTGTCCAAAAGATTTTTCTGTTGGGAATATTTTTAACAATTTCCCCTACTATTCTCTTGGAAAAAGGTACAATATGACAAATTGTTGCACTAGGAGTAAGATGCACCAAGTTGGCAAGATTTGGTGCAGTGTGCAAATGAGGGATTTTAGCCATTAAAAACAACAAAACATCATAGATTTGAAGTCTTCACATGCGGGACCAGAGACCATGCTTTCGAATGAGCAACAAACTATGTCCCATAAAAATGGTCACCATTGCGTAGGGAAAAGAGACATATTAGTTCTTTGTAGCAAGATAGCTGATTTGTAAAGCGGAATAGAAGATTTGGATAAATATGGGATTTTATACATTTTTTACTAATAGTAGGTCTTTAAGACACTTCACTCCTGTGAATAGTTTATGTCTACGTTTAAGACTACAAAATTTGTTTCACTTATCAGAATGTGACTCCAAGAGACCTTATACCATCCCAATGGCATAGGTTTTATAACCTATATCTACATGTTAAAAAAAAATGCTACTTTTAAATTATCAGGATAACACGGTGCACCTGAAAGATTGATGGCGGGCAAACGGAAAGTGCTCAAGTTTTCAATAAAATATGAGTTTTCATACCACTTTCACAGAAAAAGATTTATATTTCCTACTTTTTTTCATTCTAAATCCTTACAGATATCCCGAAAACATCTAGAGAATATCAAGTTCATATTTTGACTACTCACTTCCTACACCTGAAAAAATCACTTTTGTACCAAATTGTGGGCTAAACGGATCTATAATCTTATCGGCTATATCTTAAAAAAAAACTACCAAGTCATTGAATTCTTGGTTTTTAATATAGCTAATCTTGTCCATTTTTTACAAAAATTAGTATTTTGGAAACTAGATTCCCAGAATGATGCACGACTTGCATATTAATATAATTTTGTCTAATTTTGAGTGTATGTATTGCTAATAATCCCTACAAGAACTAGATATTCATGTTGTTATTTGCAATACTGAATGTCCACGGAATGACCCTATATTACATGTCCATCAACTTCACTAGCACTTGACCCTCTATTGCAACCATTTTATTGAGGATCTGCAAGATTGGCATGTAATCTTGTGTAGACATATTGGCTCAAGTAGAGTGGTTTATAGGATTTTAAGCTTAAATTTCACATTTGACTTAGTTGTAACTCGCATCAAAAGTCTCCTAAATTATTCCACTTATCATCCATATGTATGACAACACTTTTACTTTCACTTCCAAAATATAAAACATAGGGCAAATATTGTTTTGGTAGTATATGCCATTCATACCCTTGTATTTTTTAGAAATCCCATTTCTATACAAGATGTGATAATTTTGAAGTACTATATAAAAATTTGCATCATATATATATATATATATATATATATATATATATATATGCCAATAGTGCGGAATGGTTAAGTTTGGGAACTTTGACTTTTTTTTTTTTTTGGGTAAGTTATGTGTATGAATGTATTGGTACTACTCCTAACTTAGAGGGTGTGTGAATTAACACACATATTGATATAATTAGAAAACAATAACATATTACACACAGCGATTTCAAACAGTTGCAACTACATAAATATATAAAAATAAAATTTCTTTTTAAAATATCTCAAGCTAAACTTTGATGCCTTAATTCTTGATTTTGAATTACAAAGTGAAACAATCTGTACCTTATAGAAGTATTATAGTACAATTGATATTCTATTTCCAACTATCTCATAATATTTTATATCCCAACTATTATAGATTTTTGTGATATATTTCCTAGATAAAATTACTACGATAGTTTGTAATATAGATCTTGTACAAATATTTATAGAACCTACTTCTATATAATATATTTTGATTATTTTGGAGGAGATATATATTCACAATAATTGTGAATGTCTTTTACATAAAGATTAATTTAGGGGGTTGCAAGATAGAACTTATCAATCAAGATTAGATGCTTATAGATACTTCCCCCTAATCATTGAAATTCTTCATGTATTTTTGGATCAATACGTATAATTGTTTGGAAATTTTATTGGCAAATTTTTTTTGAAAATAAGGATAATAAGTTAAATTTGACATTCATTTCTACATTTCATGATTTTAATTGTAATATGCTTTATTTTTTGAAATAATCGTCATGTGTAACTTGTATATTTAAACTATATATAACTATCATTTTTATGCGGATTTAAATACAAAATATATTAATATTCATACAATTAAATAAATAGATTTTTTTTAACAAATTTTATTGAGAAATGTATAAATAATACTATTTTATATTTCTAAGTAATAATATTAAAATATTACCGTGATTATCCTATTAATGAAACATGGATAGTGATTCAAAATGCATAAAAAAAGATTATTCAAAATGATTCAAAATTATAATCACCCATCAAATTTAACCCTTGGACGGACAACCACAAGTAATGCGCACAATAAATTGTTTTCAGCCTTAGAACTAGCAATCGCACACGAGCGATGTTAACGTCGAAAAGGATAAGGCCTAGGTATGATGAAGGATAATAATCGGTGGCAAAAAGTAGAGAGAAAAGAAAAAATAGAAGTAGGATTTGTATTGATTTAACTGGAGTTGAAAAGGGAGAGAGAAGTTAGCCTAGCCTCTTCACTTCACGTACAATTTACATAAGGTCCGACCACCATTTTAGAGAAGCATTCGAAAGAGAATGGGGGAGATGTGAAAGTCGCGAAGGGATGGCACCCTGGAAATCAAAGGGGGATTAAGGCCTAGGTAGACTAGGCAACTGTGTGGTGCACAAACATTTAGGGGACGTCAATTTTTTTTATTTTATCATGGTTTTTTAAGAAGACTAAATCATTTTATTAACCATATATGCTAGTAGAGTTAGTGGCTACCCTTACATACCAATTTGATTCTCTTCGTTGAAAATAAAAAATAATTGTAAATAATTAAATATTAAGATTATGATATTTAACAGGTCTTGAAACCTAGGCAAGTATCTTTGTTGTTAAATTGAATTCATACATTTGTAAATTTTAATACTATGTATTGTTTCGAAGTCTTGTAAATCATTTTTGGAGGAGATATCAAGAAAGCTAAATATGTACGGAAAGTGAGAAAAATAGTTGGGGCAAACATCAATAAAGGAGGATTAAGATAGACTACATGTTAAAGAATTAGTCGAGGAACTTACGCAGTAGTAGCTATAACTAAATTTAATAGCAAGTTTTTATTGGATGGTAGAGCTATAACATATCAAGTAATCCAATATTTAATTACTGTTAATTAATTTTTCTACTATAAGAATCATTTTTATATAGAAGATGTTACCTCTAGTATTGCCTAGGGTGCTCATAACGCGTAATTCGGCCCTACTAGAGATAGTAGTGAGCGTAAGCCCTAAAAGCAAACTAATAGTTTAGAATTAAGGACAATTTATTGCGAAAAAAGAAGTGACCAACACAGCTACAATAAATATGTAAGTGTGGAAAACAAATTTTGTTAATAAAGAAAGAAAAATATAGACCTACACATTTGAATTCAAATGCAAAAGTAAAAATGCTACAAACCGGAGAGACAATAAGCTTACCCATGGCCTATTGCAGCGTCAATCTTTAGTATGTTCCGGGAAAAAAAAATGTATAAATGCTTTCTATTTCCCCTCGCAGACAATACTACAACAGTTAAAAAACACATATATATCCGACTCCACTTCTGCCATTGAGCAGCACACAATTACCTCTTCCCAGAAAGATCACAAAGCAGAAGGGTGCTACTAACGGCTGAGCGTAACTTGCCGGCACGTTCCGGCTAAGTTTATGCAAAAGATTCGACCCTGCAGGCACTCATTTAACATGGCATAGACCCCACCAACTGCTCATCGAACACACGCAATGTATTAAACTGTCATCCACTTGTATTTATTTCGACTGTAAATGAATCCAAAATGTGCCGACAAGATAAGGCTTTCCACCAATAACCATCCTACTCCTCCCACGGCCGCTCGGGAAACTCCACTGTTCGAAGTTGCTGCAAAGGATTCTAACAGGCCTGGTCCAACTGCAATGTATAATAAACTATTATCTATTGTTGTTTTCATTTGCCAAGCACACCCTTCAGCTCGTTATGCATTTAATATATATGTATACATCCTTACATGCATATCCAATTACCTTTAGATGACAAGCGGAAAATGGTACCTAAATCCAAGACAACTTTTATATATATCCATCCAAAGACCTTTTGATGACAGTTGCAAAATGATGCTTAAATCCTAGGCAACTCCCTGTTCAGCCTAGAAGAATAGATTTGGACTTCCACCATTTACTACAAGAGGGGTCATTTTGAGACAAAAGTTTGAGACAAAATTATACTTTTGTCTCTAAATTCCCCCCAAATTATACTTTTGTCTCTAAATTTCTATTTTAATTTTTAAATTTTTTTATACTAATTTATTCACTTTTGCGCATTTTCCCTTTCATCTCTCGCCCCCCTGTGTGCTGATTTTTTTTTCCAAGTCATGGCACAAAATTATTGCAGAGGTAAAAAATGCTTTCACCCATGCTCAAAGTCTTGGCATCCCGCTTCGACCAAGGATCATACCAGACTGCGTGCCGAATCCCTCATAAAGGTGGGTGAACATGATAGAGTGTTTTCTATCGCTGGATAATATAGAAATTCATGTGAGCCAACTAATAACCAATCTCAATGGCTCCACAACTTGCATAATCACCTGCATGGTGCTCAAGTGGGCGGTAACCCTTTCCAAAAAAACACGCTCTTCAATCTGGCCAATGTATGCTACCAATTTTTCTATATTTTATCATTCAGACACGGGTATGTAAAATTTGTGCTTCTAATTTGTTATTTTTTAGATTCCGTTAAATGTTATTGACTGTTGTTATGGATTGTTGAAGTTAGGACAAACCTTCCTTCGATTGTTACCCGCGTTGGAAGCCCTGCAATTACTGAGTGTTTGAAGAATGCCGAGAAAGTAGATTAGATTGTGGCGAATTCTTTCTATGCCTTGGAATGAAGGTTTGTGGAGGCATTGCGGAAAAAAATGAAACCCCCTTCACTGCATGGGTCCCTTGTTGTCCTCTTCCTACTTTGACCGCACACACTGCCAAGATAGGAAGCTAGGCACCGATTCAGGGATCGAAACTGACTGCAGTCAATGGCTGGAAAACAAACAGCCACTGTCAGTCATACAGGTTTTCTTCAGAAGCTTAATTCTTGTGTTGAGGCCTCAGATTTGGGAAGATTGGGTTCTATTTTGTGTGGGTGCTTTGTCCACATAAGGAGGCATCTCATGTCTCGGTAATGTTGCCTCCTGGATTTTTGGATGAATATAAAGACCAAGGTTTTGTTTCCCCTGGTTTAACCAGATGAAGATTCTCCATCATTTTTTTGTGGGAGGGTTTTTGAGCCACTACGTATGGAAATTTTTGATGGAGAGAATTTCTTCAGGTGTACCGATGTTGGGGTTTCCTTTAGGTTTGGACCAGTTCATGAATTGCAACCTGGCCGAATCCCCACAAGCCTTATTCCCTTCTGCACTCAAATTCAATTTGGGGTGAAGCCGTTAATGCTCTGTCTGATCTTAGTGGGAGATTTTTATTTTCGTGGCTGATGGAAAACATCACGGATCAGTGGGTTTTGGTCCACAACAATGATCTAGCAGCTAAAACCAAAGTGCCAATGGTGTATAGAACCTAATCTTTATTAGTTGTAAATGTGGATTGTTATTCAACCTACTTCCACACTTTCGTGCTTCCAGCCTATGCAAAATGGGGTTTTGAAACAGGGTATGGACACCAGTAAAGCATTACGAAAAAATGGGAACATTTACTTTTTGTGGCTTCCGCACCAAGGAAAATCAATATGCAAAATTTGAAAGCATGCACAAGGAATACAATCTGCAATGGGATGACTCCAGCCAGCAGTAGTCTAAACTCTATATTGTGGTCACCAACAAGTAACTCGTCTATGGAATGTACGCCTCTAGTTATGTTGGCCTCTGGATTGTTCAGGGTCTTCTACATAGGGGTTACAATGTGCATGCCACTATCTAGAATGGAGGTATATATATCTTACAGTGGATTAAAGTATGAAATGAGATGAGATTTGTTGTATACCAAAACTTGGTCTGCAGGACCTGTCAAAAGCCAATTTAGCTACCCATATACATGATTGTGTTTGTGGGTGTCCAGTTTGAGAATTATATTTACAAACTTGATTGTCAAAATTGATCAAAGATAAGTTATGTTGATTAACTGTTGGCAATATGATGATTTACTTTGGTGGCAGGTGAAGTTGAATCTTTAATGAAATTGAATGGGGAGCAGTTGAAGATCTTGTATGCAGATATGTTGGATTATCACTGCATTGTGGATGCACTGAATGGATGTTGTGGCCTTTTCTACACGTTTGATCCCCCTCAATATGATGTAAGTAAATTAGGTTTTTGGTTTGTCCACAAGTTATGTCTAGAAATTATGTAAGGCCTGGTTTTGTTGTAAAAAGAAATGCGGTGATGATTTACTTTTTGGTGGGTGTGTAGGAGGTGATGGTTGAAGTTGAGGTGAGGGCATCCCACAATGTGTTGGAAGCATGTGCTCATATTGAAACACGCCAAAAAGTGGTATTCACATCTTTTGTGGCTGCAGTAGCTTGGAGAGATGACAAAAATTTAGTGGCTGACCTCCATGAGAGACATTGGAGCGATGTAAACCTTTGTAGAAGATTGAAGGTAAGGTTTATGCAATTTCCAGCTAGAATTTATAATCAGTAAGTTCATTAAATTAAAGGGTGTGTTGTTGTTGTGATTACAACTGTGGTATGCATTGGGCAAGACACTGTCAAAGAAGACAGCATGGGCCCTGGCAATGGACAAAGGAGTGAATATGGTGACAATCAATACAGGTCTAGTTGTAGGGCTTGGCTCTGCATACAAAACCTCAAGATCCACCATTGCATATCTTAAAGGTATAATCTACCCATTATTTTTTAAGACCTAATTTTATTGTAATTTGGACCATGTTATTAGTAACAAATGATGTTCCTACATGAAATGCTCCTTTTTTTAAACTAAATGGACAATGTTCATTGGTGTATTCAACTTTTAGCTCCAGCCTCCTAGTGTTAATTTTATAGATGATTAGCCTCCTTAGCTATTGAGAGTGATATTGTATTTAAATTTATGCCAACAGTCATAAGCCTATACAATTTCTCCCATGTTTCATTGAGATTTGTTGCTTGAATCTGCTATTTTCATTGAGATTTTGGAGGTTAAATGCACTGTTCTATTGGATTTTTGGACTGATGTATCCACTGTACTCTGGCAGCACCGATTCACCTACTTTAGAATGGTAGAAATATAATACAATCACCTCCATATAAATAAATATGTGGGAAATGAAAATTTTGGAGTCATCCTTAAAAATTGATGTTCTTATGGAAAAATTTTAAACTTAAGCAAATCCTTATTTTAAAACTTGTATGGGAAACACAGGTGCTGCACAGATGCATGAGAATGGATTGTTAGCAAGTGCAGATTTAAGGTTTGTAGCATAGGTCCACATCTCTGCATTTGAGGACCCCTCTGCATTTGGGAGATACATCTATTTCAACCAAATTATCAACAATGCCCAGAATGCTGACAATCTTACTGAGAGTTTGAGATCGCTCATTCCATTTTTGTTTTATTTTGTTCATGATGACAGGGGAAATCTTAGTGAAGAAATATAAGATCAGTATTTTCTTCTACAATTTTATCTAGAAATAAGCATGACAACTAATTTTATTGAATCCTTTGACGTAAGTCCTAGATAAGAGATTTTTATTTAAGGTCCATTCAAAAAAATTATTTAATTTTTAAGGAGTCTTATGGAGCTCCAAACTGATTTTTTAAGACAATTAGGGATTTCAGTATAAATTTTTGGATTTATTGACAAGGATCCATATATCCATATGTGGGGACCATTCATCTAATCAAGAGAAGACAATTAGAGGTCAAAAATCTAGGGATGCAATTATTGTTGTCCAAAATTAAAGAAATGGAGAAAAATTAAACTGAAAAGAATGACGTGGAGACACACAATATTCACAGACATACAAAAACGAAAAATAGATAAGCAGATTCAAATCATAGAACAAAATGAGTTACAATCACATTCTCAGCACAGGGGGCATTAAAAACAAAGCAGGACCATATTAAGAGAGTATTCTCCCTCTCTTTTAAAATAAAGAACAAAAATAAAAGGAATCCTTAGTTATCATGTGATCAATTTGAATCCTCCTGTAAGAGGAGAAAAACCATCTAAAGAAAGAGACATGGCTATGATTATATTCCAAGCTGAGATGGAGGAAATATTATAATATCTGATCTTTATGCTTTACAGTTTAGAATGGAACTGCAGAAGATGGGAGGCGTTTATGATCAGTCTTCAGCTACTGACATTCTACTTTTCAGAAAGAATAATTACAATCTTCTTTTGGAGGAAAAATCTCTAACTGTATCTTTTTTCCTACACTGGACACAATAACCTCCTGCTAGACACGGATTTCATATTCAAAAAAACTCTCGTAGTTTTAAATGTATCAATTACACACAACCCAATATAGTTTATATCTGGTTTCCATTTTTAGGGAGGCGGTAGATTAGGGAGGGAACACAAATAAGAATTAGTTGCAGAATTTGGAGCAGAGATAAGTAATATACATACATAAAGTTCCTCCAACTTATCAACTTGTTTAAAATATTTACAGAGGCCAAAAAAATCAATCATATCAAAATAACAGCTAAAAGTTGATCAATATGAACATCCTTCAGCTTTTTATGCTGGAAACACGTTTTCTTGTTCCAACCTTTTCTTTTTAATGAGCATTTTGTTGTGTGCCATGAAATATTGTAATTGATATAGATATACATGTGATATCCTCAGCCTTCGTCATCTAAAACAAATGTTCAAGATTAAGAAATATGAACACTTTACTATGGTAGGATGTAGCCATCAAAGATGGTTACAGTCACCTTCATTTTCTTCTGTAGTTGTTCACCCTTTGCAAAAATTCAAACATTTCATGTGATTTAATATCATCTTTGATAGTAATTTTTTGAAAGTTTACAAGTATATAATATTCTTATGCACATCTTTACACTGCATGTTGTTTCAGGCTTTCCATTCCCTTTGATTACTTGGAAATTTGGAGGATGGGATAAACAGAATCTATTCATTTCAGTATTTACCCTTCATCTGCCTAAGTTGTTAACCTGTGACGTTAAAATATCACCCTTGCAGAAACACATGTCAATCTTGTTATTGTGGAAAGGGATATTGTCTTTTGGTACATTCTTGGAACTGTAACTCAATATATTTATTAGGTCATGTCTGTTAGATGATTTCAAGTTCCATTCTACCTTTAAGTTGCAGATGTAAATCTCCTTAGATTGGGGAAGAGACCAGTCTATCGAAGATGCTATGATATGAGTGACATCGTAGAAAGTTTTCAAGTTTAAAGCTGTAAAAGTGAATGCAACTTAATTAGGCTCATCCAGTAAATTATAACTTGAGTTGATGTTAGGCCAGTAATTGTGCAGATCGGCAATATGCCATCATGGTGGAGGAAATCATCATCTAAAGAAGTGAAGAAGAAAGGAAGTAGAGATAATATATTTGATGGTCTACCTTTTCGAAAATTCAAGCTTCTATTAGAAGAAAAGGGGAGCTTCAGGTCTTCACGAGGCTCTCGGTGAGACAGTCTCGATACAGCTTCTGAGAATGGATCAGGACCGAGGGTGGACTCCAGGACTCCTTCACCTTCTAACTCAGTATCCTGTTGTCAGAGTTTTTCCGAGAGGCCCCATGGGAAACCACTGCCCCTCCCATCTACATTGTCATCGACACTGGGTTGTACAGAATCTGTAATCAGTTTGCCTGTACCTTTGGGGAATGTATCTTGGAGATCATCTCCTTGTTTGCCACTTCCTTCCCCTAGCCAGGCATCAAACAGGTTGGATAGTGCAGATGTGGATGGATGCTCAGCATCTTCATCTGTTTCTAGTGTGATCTCTGTAGATAGTGTTGAAGCTGTAGATCTGCAACAGAACAATAGCCCAGAAAATGCTCATTGTAAGCATCGTGATGCACCCCTCGCTGGTAGAGTCATTGCAAATGGTTTTGTAGGTTCTAGGTAAGTTTTTCCTTGTAATATATGTGGATTATATTGGCATCTTGAGTCTCTCTTTAGCTATTTTATTCCCATTTTAAAATTTTGTAGCTTATGTAATATTATGAACCACTGCTTGAAAGGTAATCAAAATACTTTTTTCTAGAAGGTTATTTTTCTGTTCTGATAGATGTTTTTGCTATGTATGCTTGAAGTGTGATGAATGCAGGGCATTCTCCTAAGCTCAGCTTCACCCAATTTTTTTTTTGAATAATCGAGATGCTCCAAATTCCAATTAATGGAATACTTGGAAGTTCACCAGAGAGTTCCATGTCCAGCCCTTCAAGATGTCCAATGCGAGTTTGTGTGTCAGAGCAATCTCAGAACAACACTTTCTGGGAAACAAAACCTTATCCTGAGACAACTCTGTTTGGGTCAGGTCATTGTTCAAGTCCTGGTTCAGGTTATAATTCAGGGCATAATTCTATGGGTGGAGATATGGTTGGACAGCCCTTCTGGCAGCAGAATAGGGGCAGCCCAGAGTATTCTCCCGTTCCTAGTCTGAGAATGACAAGTGGTCCAAGTTCAAGAGTTCCGAGTGGGGCTGTTACTCCTTTGCATCCTCGTGCTGTTGGAGTAGGTCCTGAATCCCTAACCAGCTGGTTAGAAGAAGGGCAGCACACAGGGCGTCATTTTCCCCTACCTCCATTATCTATTTCAAACTCATCACCCTTTGTTGCTTTTGGCTCAGTATTTTCCTCATATTCTACACTTCCCACGAGTCTTGGCTGGGCAGACAATCCTCCAAGTCCTGGATCATGCTGGAAGAAGGGAAAACTTCTAGGAAGGGGGACGTTTGGGCATTTTTATGTTGGTCTTAACAATTATGCATCTATCATCTTACTATTCAATCATTTCTCCAAACTGATCACCCATGGTTTGTATTATGTTTTTGAAAATTTGTGTGATGCATTATGCACATACATGTGATTACACAACTTAGATTTCTTCAGTCATTGTCCCTCGATCATTTCGTTGTTTTCCATGGTAGATTTTTGTTTAATATAGTTGGTTTGTATCCATTTGTAACTGGTCCACATCCCAATTTAAAGATGTTTGGTCCATGTATAAAGACATTCATTGTCAATCACTGTTGTATCCTTGGGCAGCATTTTGTCTTAAGTATTCTACTTTTGTTAAAAATCTATGTCTCTCTATTGATCACAATGGATACTGTAAATAACCCTTCATACTAGTTTTATCATGCCTTGAAATCTTGTCCAATGCTCAAATTATTGAAGGGGAAGGATGGCTAAATTTATGTCATACTTCTAGCTTATTTTTCCAATCTTATTTTGCATTCGTTGATAACTTTTGCCTTTACCAGGACAAAAATAGATTGCATTCACAACACAGGAATATATGCAGATGCAGATAACATTATGTCTTTTGTCAGTATTCTACTTTTGTTAAAAAAACCTTGTCTCTCTGTTTGTCACAATGGATATTGTAATTAACCCTTCATACTAGTTTTATCATGCCTTGAACTCTTTCCCAATGCTCAAATTATTGAAGGGAAAGGATGACTAAATTTATGTCACAGTTCTAGCTTATTTTGCCAATCTTATTTTGCATTCCTTGATAACTTCTGCCTTTACCTGGACAGAAATAGATTACATTGCACAACACATGAATATATGCAGATGAAATCCTAAGTTTTATGTTATATTTTGTCAGCATTACAAGGGATGTTTGACGGGCTTTATTCTGGCCATTTTATACTTTGCATAGTTATCATTGGCTAATTCATTGTTTTGTCACAATGGATATTGCAAATATCCCTTCATATTACTTTATTGTTTCTTGAACTATTACTTGATGCAACTGCAAAGGATTTGGGAAGATGGACTAAATTTATGTCATTGTTCTAGCAATTTCCCAATCTAATTTTTCCTTGATACATTTTTCCATAATTTAGATGAAATAAATTGCATTGTAGGATACATGAATATCTACATGTAGCAATCCCGAGTTTTTGTTATTTTATTCAACATTACATTGGGGAATATTTGACGCTTATTTTTGGTTATGTTATTACTTCTATAAACAGTATTCAATGATTTTCTAAGCCCATGTCTACTCCTAATAAACTCGTCATATTTTCAATGAAACTGGCAAAATGTGTGCAATGAAGGAAGTTACTATGCTTTCTAATGATCCAAAGTCAAAGGAAAGTGTAAAGCAATTGGTACAGGTAATTTCATCTTAACATGTTTATTTTCAAAGATTCTCATTTGATGTTTAAAATCAATTGAATTATGTATCTGCTGTCATGATCAATCTTTTAGAATTGTGCAAGTAATTTGTCGTATTTTCAAGAAATAATTTTTCAATACCAATTGATGATTTCCAGTTGCCTTTGACAGGAAATTGCCTTACGTACTCGTCTTAGTCATAAAAACAAAGTGCAATACTATGGAAGTGAAATGGTATGTGGGAAATAACTTTTATCGTAGTAGAATCATATAGTCTTTTGTTTTTCTGTAAAGAGCATACCTTTAGCATGCAATTTTCTTAAATTTGGTGCCTGTCATACAACCCAAGAATAATTGTAAATTTTCTATGTTGTAGCCTCTTTATGTGTATCAATGTCTCCATTTGTTACTTATGATAAAAACTCTAGTTATTCTTTCTGCTTGCTCAATAATGCATCTTACAGAAGTGCTATCAGAATATTATAAGAGTTCAATTACCTTGATAATAATTTATCTATAAGGCCAGGTAATTTGATTAGGTATAGTTTGTGATAAATTAAATGTAGTAGGTTACACTGTCTGCACTTATTTTTGTTGATAGAAATCTTTGGCTACTTGTTTGGCTTGCTCAAGGATGCAGTATACCGAAGTGTCATTTTAAAGTTATTAGTAATTACATTGTAATGATATCAGGCTAGGTTATATTGTTTCCATTTGTTATAGTTAATTCAAATCGTTTGTTGCTCATTTTACTTGCTCAGGAATGCACTATACAAATGTGTTAGTAAAATTGTAAGTATTCAATTCATCCATAATAATATGTCTATCAGTCTAGGTAATGTGATAAGGTACAGTTACGGGAAAGTTAAATATTGCAGTTATTTATGATTGTATGTACACAAACAACATTTCATTTTCTTATTTTTCATGTTTGTTTGTGTGTGCAAGTGTTCCTACAATTTAGCTAAATTTAAAGCAAGAAACTACCACCTAGAAATAGTTTCCTAACCTAACTAAAAAATGGGAAATGAGCAAGTCCTACCTTTAACATTAATAACTTTGAAATGATCAAAACATAATGCAAATTAATGATCTCTATTCCTCTAATTGCCTAATTTAACATTAAAATGAACCTAAGGAGTTCAATGGAAATCAAATTATATTTGTTTGCTTTGATCCTTCAATGGATGCTTCGGTGTGAGGCTTAGCTCTTCAAGAATGGAGGATGGAGATATCAAGAATGACAAAAGGCTATTAGTTTGAAACTATGTGATTACTTTTGTCTCTTGAGAGATTTAGGTGTAGGTGTAGAAGTAGAGGGAGGGTTGCTTATATAGCCCAAAGGATAAAGGATTCAACACATCTCTTTAAGGCATTTTGTCAAATGGCTCATGTGTTTTGTCTTTGCTTCCACATTTTACATACATGTCTACTAGGGAAGTTACTACTACAACATTTGGTGAAATTCCTCTATCCTTTATGCTTTTATGGATGTCCATACCTTGTTTCAAATTTCCCATTTTGGCATAAGGTGGGAGTACACTGGAAAATGTAAACTGGGGTTAGAAACTTGTTTGTTGCATATAGTGAAAGCATAGAAAAGAGAGGAATTTGTTATTTGCCAATATCAATACTTTGTATATCATCACCTATTTGGAAATTGCAACTTGGCATTATTGACTTATAAGTCTAGAGTGTATGAAACAATGTTGTAATCATTATGCAATATGTAATGATGTATGTTAAAAAACAGATGTATTGAATGTGATAAATTGGGAGGTTTAGAGTAATGTTTGGTATATTTGAGAAAGTTGTTGCTTACACTAGAGACTGATATATCAATTGTTTAATGTTACAGTTCCATCTAGTTCATGGTATGAAAAATATCGATATTGAGTATACTAGTGTATATTTTATGTTTTGGTGCAGTTATCAGAGCTGGATTAAAAAGCACATTATCGAAGAGTTGTCAATCGCTATTACCTTTGCATTGACAATTACATGACCAAATTGACATAGCTTTGAAGGTTAGTGTTCTCATATTTATTTAAATTTGATTTCCATTTGCTCTATAAGTGATTTTTTTTCCTCTTCGTACTTTTGTTTCGGCTTGAAATCATTTGTTTCTATGGACTAATGGTATTATTGGCTTCTCAGGTTTGTTGGCGTATGTGTTTTCATAGTCTATTTTTCCATGATAAAAATACACAGTCTATTTCAAACATATTTTCTCTATTGTAAATATGACTTCACATTAAGCTTAACAATGTTCTTCAACTGTTGAAGCAATGGACATTAAATTATTGTAATTGTTATCATGAAATCCTGCAAACATAGATGGACAAGTAGGTATGAGGCTCACTTGTGGGAAAGCAATTGCAGGAGGGAGGAACAGACTAGAAAGGGTCGACAAGGTGAGACATAATAACTCCCTTACTTGTTGTACATATTATATATTGATTTTTCTTGCTAGATGATTTAGATAAACTGTTATTTAGGAACTTATTTGATGCAACAAAGAATCACACATTCACATAAATACATCAACAATCAAGAATTTACAGTATTTTCAACTCAACTTAGCTCTGAAATTTGAGTATCCTTTAGAATCCTATATGGCCAGACTGTTCTTCTTGCTCAAATCTTTCCTCACCTGATAGAGTTCACCTTCAATGGCCTATAATATCTTCTCCTTGATTCTTAAGCATCACATCCTTTTCAAGGTCAGTATGCTATTAAGTTTGCGAATCAAGTAATGTTCACTTTTCCCCTTGGTTACTCAACCTAGTCCTTTTGCACTTTTTCTATTTCCTTGGTGATTCAACAAGTGTCTTATGGTTTTATCTATTCTTAAACTTCTTGAGGTTGATCCCTTGTTTCACTATTAACACAAATGTTAGATTCATCATAAGAATGCATTCAAAACAATCTCAAAGCCCACCTTTTTTTCCTTTTTTCAAACTGTCATGTTCTTCTTTGTTAGTTCTTCTTGTTGATAATCAATGTTAAACAAATAATATACTTTGTGTCTTATTCCTTTGATTTCCTATATGCATTACTATTATATCATTAATTAGGTTGATGAAGAATATCTTGAAGCTAGTGTCAAAGTCTTAATAACAACATCGTACCAGGTCTGAGCTTATGATATGCATTATTCATACATTCTTATATGTTTGTTCACTTTTTGTGCCTTCATCATGATCTGCTGAATTCTTAAACCACAGTTATGGATTTTGGATATGTTGGTTTGCCTTTTTGAACACGTATGGTGATTTGGAGCGTGTAGCGCTAATGTAACTAAATTAGTAGGTTGACACCTTTTTATTTGATATTGTGGACTCTAACACTTTGTAATGTGACTTAGGTCAAACTGATACATGTTGGATAATTAGTTTAGTCACATACTTTGATTTTGTAATGTATTCGTTTTGCTGATAAGGATACATGACGACATGGTGATATGACATGATATGTATTGTAATACCTAACATACGACGAATTGTGTGAGATTGTGTATTCCACATTGATGATGGTGATATAATTAATGTACATTTTGAATCTATTCGCTTAGTGAGCAGCTAGTTTACTCTTATATTGGACAGATGCGGTTAATGTGTGCAATGAGTGTGCAGGTGACAGGTTATAGGAGAATGTGGGATTCAGACTAGCTACACAATCTTGCACAAGTAGCCCACGGGCTGAGTCCTAGCCATGTTCTTTGTGTGAAGCCTTAGTATAGGTGATTATTATTTGGGCACTATGAGTGACCCCAATGTATGTAATGTATTGTGCTTTGAATTATTAATTTTGGTTAGGGTAGTTGGTTATGATGTAAACTTGTTTTGGGAGTTAATAACTCATCTTTCTTTTAATTTGTTGATTATGTTTAATGTGTCACTTAAGCACAAGGGTTTAGGGTCACATGTGAGACCCTTGGATGGTCCCCACACCCTCTACCCTTGTGCCAAAAATGCAAAACCCGAAATTAGGGTATTTTGGGCATTTTTGGGGGCCCCTTTTTAGCTTGGGAGTTCCCCCAACACAAAAATGAGCCCTTGGACCCTACCTAATGGGTAGGGGGGGATTATTTTCAAGGCTTGAGGGAGTTTTCCCTCCCTTTTTACCCCTTGTTTGGTCACATCCATGTAAGGGATGTGGATTGGAGTGTTTATCAAAAGTTGCTCTTATTTTGTCTTGCTAACATTTTAGGGAATTTGGGAGAAGAGGGCAAAAAGATAATTTCACCCTTTCTCTCTTTTGTTTTGGCATCTTTGACCTTGTGAGGGAGAGGGGTGACACATGTCACCCCCTCATTTGTGAGGATACTTTCTTTCTCCTCTTCAAATTCTCATCCATGGGAAGGGTGAGGGACTTTTTTTTTAGTTGGTTCTTCTTTTTGGAGCTTTGGCTTGGTGCTTGAGAAATTGGGAGCTTGAGGAAGAAAGTTGCAAAATATTGTTTTGGAGAGCTAGTAGAGGTAACCTCTTGAGCTCATTTATGTGGTATGTTCCTTTACTCAATCTTAGTTTGCTCATAGTTAAATTATTTGTTTAGAAGCTTGTATGGTTTGTTGCTTGAGCATTTTGTTGTATTGATTTTTTTACTCCATCCATCATATGGTTTGAAGGATGTTTGAGTTATTTGGGGGGAAGAGGGGAGGGATTTTCCCTCTCAAACCTCCTGGCTTGATGGGCAAGCCATGTCGGTTTCTTTACTCCCCTCATATGGTTTGAGGTGGGTAAAGGGGTTCATTTGGTTTGAACCCCTTTCCCATTCTTGGAGAGGAAACCCAAGGGGTTTGAAAATCCTCCCAAGAAGGATTTTGGTGAATGGATGGAGTAATAAGGAGGATCTTGTTGACTTCGGAGAAATAAGGTGGAGAAGGAAGTTTGATGTGTGCATTCTTTTGTAGATCACACCTTATGTCACTTTCGGGTATCTCATCTACTCTTCCCCAAATTTAGAGGATGAATATGGTTTCTCCTCTTTTCTTTTATTGCTCAATGTTGTATTTTTCCTTCATGCATGGTTTGGTCTTGTTGTGAGTGTATTGTGGTGTTTGTCTCCCTAAGAATCTTGTGCACAAAGTTGTGGAAGTTAGCTCTCTCTCCCATGGGCTTGGGGGAGGCTAGCATGTCTTCCAACCCTTGGAAAGGCATGTAATGATGCCTAAAGGTTGGGTGGTCAACAAGCTTATTCTCCTTGGTTTTATTTCCCAAAAGGCTTGTGAATAGGTTCTCAAAGTTGGTGTTGGTGGCATCTTGACATCTCTTTGTTCTTTCATTTTTGCGGGAAGCATTGAAAATTCTAAAGTATAGTTTGGTGGGAACATCATTTGTTGAAGGATCTCTCTGTATTTGGAGTTTATTCTTTTAAAAACTTGAGTAAGATTAAGTTTTGAGCAACCCCTTTTTATCTTTTGAAGGAGCTTTGTATTGTACCCTTCTTGAGTAGTTCCTTGTATCTTGAAGAAGAAATGTAAAGTGAGTTTTAAACTTCTTGATAAGAAAGTTTTGTTAGATGCTCTTCCCTTGTAAAAAAAAAATAATTGATGTAACTCTTGTTGTGAAGAAATGTAAGATATGGTATTGCTTTAAAATACATCTACTAAAAGTATTTTTTTTTATCTCTCTAACAAGTTTTGTTTTTTGAAATTTTATCTATCAAAAGGGATTGTCATTTAAATTGAAATCTATGATGTTATGTGGAGTTTATAGTTAAAATTGGAAGAAAACTGTTATTATTTTAGAATGTACATTTCTTGGTAGACTATCATGGATTTAGAAAATAAAGTGAAAATAGTTTTAAAATTATTGCTTACTACCATGTATTGGAAATGAAATTATCAGCATTAAGCAATTTGTTTTCTCTTTTTACATATATATTAGTAAATGAAAGAAAGTAGTTTTATTTTTATTTTATTTTCTTTGTTCCTCTCTTGTGTAGCCAAGAGATTTATTTTCTTTTAGTATATTTTCAAAATACTTTGTTCCTCTCTTGAAGAAAAAAATTATACCTATTTCTGATATGTCTTCTTACACATACATAGCTTGTTCTTGCATATTTAACACATATAAATCAAATGGTTACTAGTTGATAACAACATTCTGAATTCTGTATACAATGATATTGGGTTTTTCTTTTAATCTGGCAATGAATAGGTGTGTGTGTATATATATATATATATATATATATATATATATATATATATATATATAACAATATACAATAATAAAATAAATACGAAATAATAAACACAACAAAACCCGGCCGTTTGTATTTTTTTCTTTTGGCATGGACTGTTTTGTTTTAGGTTTTGTGGGGGTGGGAGGGTTGAACCCTGCCCCACCCCCACTCTCCCACGTCCCCTTCTACCTCCGGCGCAGCCCTGTCCCCCAAGTCCTAGCGGCCTGTTCCGCCGCTGCCGCACCCACTGCCTCCTCCACGACTGCGCCTCCCACCCGCTCCCCCAGTCGCCCCTGTCCCGCGGCCTTGGCGCCTTCCCTGCCCTATCCCTCTCACCCGCACCCTGCACAGTACCATCTCCCCACACCACCTTCCTCCCTCTGTTGTTCCATCCTCTCCCACACGCAGCCCCATTCACCTCCTCTACCATGGGCGCCGCCTCCTTCAAACCTGCCAACAACAGATAACACAAAATAAAAGAGACAAATCTTTAGGTTAAAGCCTTTTTTGCCATGAGATACAAAGAAAATTCTTTGTGAGAAAACTCTTTTATAAAAAGGAATTTTAGGGTTATCACCAAATCCAAGGAGTAGGAAAATCTTATCTTATGGCCCATATTATTCCTAGGGGGAGACTTTTAGGTTTCTTAGCTTTTAAATAAGATATGAGATAGAACTTTTATAAGGAGGATTTTTGTTTTAAAAATAAAGATAAGTAGAATAAACAAATAAATAGTTTTTGTTTTTTATAAATCATATGGTCTTTTTGTTTGAAACTTGTTACCCTTCTGGAGGTTAGCGATGGTGCAATTAAACCTAGGATCGTGTCTTTTATATCACGGGTTTATGTTTCATGTATATCTCCTTTTCTTAAAATAACTTCTAAACTTGGTTAGTATAACCTCCTTTCTTAGTAGGGGATAAAATTTTGTATTTAAACTATATTACAATGTAGTATATTAACCCTCAGTTGACCAAATTTATTATTAATGTAAAATTGGTTAAGCGATGAATTAGTCTTATTTAGTTCTTTCAAAAAAAAATTGCCTTAAAATTGGGGCATTACAGTGCATTGTTGATGGAAAAATCTGGTAGACAACCACTTCTTATGGTATGAACTTAGGCTCTGATAAAAGGCTATTATAAGGATTTTCATTGCTTATTTACATGAATATTAAGAGAAAATTGTCTTTAAATTGATACTGGAGGAATGAGTGTCAGTTGCTTTGTGGTTGGATTGTCCTTTTACATACTGGTAATTACACTTATCACATCTTTATATCCACCCATCTTTATTGTTGGGATTTATTTTCATTTAATTAAATTATTCACTGCAATTAGGATACTAGTATGGAGATGCAAATAAAGTAGTAATTCTCTTTTTAATCATTCGTAATACTACTATGGAGATGACATTATCATCCGAAGATGGATCCAGAAGTGGGATCCAAAATGTTAGGCTTCATGCAATTGACTTTAGGAAAATCCAACAAAAAAATAACATGCAAAGAAACTGATCTAAAGACAAAACAAAAAATGTAGTTGAATATAATATAATTTTATTGAAAATGGAGATTTGATTTTCCATACGTCCACAAGGAGAGAATCAATCACTTAAGAAAATTACCAAGTACATAAAAGTATAAACTGCAAAATGGAAATTAGAGCAAAGATCACAATTATTCATGTTTATTGTGGATTATCTTGACTCATTTTCTGTTATACATAGGCATTCTCATCAATCTGCTTTGAAATTGCTTTGAAGCAGGGTAGCTTTAATTGGTCTATTAGTGAGTGTTGTGCCTCAATGGTTTCACTGGGCATTGTTTGTATATAATGCTTGTACGTTTTTACTCAATTTTCATGCATGTGTACGTAGTGTAGAATAACCACTAAAGAAAAAATAGATGAATAATGGCTTCTTTTTTGTTTTTCTGTACAGGTTTATATGGGAATATTTTCACTAGGCATGTGTGGAATTTCAAGGATTATAACGTTTGAGGTTATTCCTTGATATAATTTATGAAAATGGATTGACAGTAATGAGTTAGTGATAACTAATTTTGTAGAACAAAATGTAAAGATCAGGTCGATTTAGTAAAAACTAATTATTGTCCTAATTTAAATGTAATTTGTGAATACTTTTGGCAGAATTGGAGTAAAAAATGTGATCATAATTTCTTAGAATCCAATGCACCTTCGCTGCTAACGATAGTAGAGAATTTCATCAAAGTTTAGACAATCAAAGTGAAGAACATGAAGATGACTGTTGCCGATAGAGAGGCAATTACTCAAAAAGGAAGTTGCTCAAAATTAAAGTTAAGAAAAATGGCCTCAAAGGAGCACTAGGGAATCATATGGATCACTTGAAGTTGGTGGTGGAGAGAAGGTGTTAATATTGTATATCAAGGGTTAACGGAATTCAGACACCCTTTTGTATTTTATCATTGTATTTCAAGGGTTAATGGAATTCAGACACCCTTTTGTATTTTATCTTATTTGATATTAATAAAATATTTGTGGACCCATTTATTGGGCACAAGATTTAAATCAAATTGTTGTTAATTTATAATATTAATTAGTAGACCACTCCGACATCATAGATGACATGTAACTTCGTTGATTGCACTATATGATATTTGGTTATTATGTAGTTTTAAAATTCATATTTTTCATTTTTTAAATTCGTATAGTCTCTAGAGAGACAATACAAATTGAAATTAGTATTGTCTTTAGAGAGAAAAAATATATAGTCTATCAAGAGACAAAATATGTATCAATCTATATTGTCTCTTAAGAGACAATAATTAGAGACAATATTAGAGACACATGCTTTGAGACAATAATAGAGAGGATATACAACTTTTTTATTGTTTCTATTTGAGACAATTTGGTCAAATTTTGTTTCTATTAATGTCTCAAATGACCCCCCCCTTGTAGTAGTGTCTCTTGTACTATAAGTAGCTGCGAAACAAAACAAAAATGATTTCTTTCTAATCATGTTTATTTCCTACCCCTTTCGCTCCCAATGCAGCTTCAAACACCCGGAGTTGCATTTTAAATGAATGCTTATATTGGTTACCTCCAGAGCCACACCGATCGCTGCCTTTAATCTCCTCATACTGGTAAGCTGGAGCGCCAGTTCCAAGCTCCACCACCGGTATTTTCCTTCTTGCATACAATTCCGCAGGGGATCCCATATTTACTACAAACTTACAAAGGAAATTATCACAGATCCGTGAATGAAGAACATGTTTTTTTACAGGGAATCAACTCATCATTTTGTAACGATACTTGGGGGAAAAAAATACCAAGAGACTGTGTGCTAATCTTTTTCCACGTACATTGTTCATGCACGATGCAATTGGTGGGGTTAAATTGGGAGAGTCCACCTCATAGACATTTACCCTCTGGGCCAAAATAGGTTGGATGACCTACCAAAGTTTATCCTCAGGTTTAGATGATTGTTCCTCCGGGCAGATTTAAGTCACCTTTCCTACACATCACATACCTGGCCTTTCAGTTTCTGACCGGTCAGATTGAGGTTACAGATCCAATGGCGACTTGAATTTTTCAAACAGATACAGACAAGGAAAAAATATTCACGAACGTTTATACAACTGAAGTGAAAGAGAAGAGACGGTAGTTGGCAGTGGCACTGGCAGGTGAAAAAAGTTATTAGGCTCCGTATGGCCTGGAATTTCAAATTATTTGTGCCTGTCAAATCAAATTTCGATTAAAATCACAAAAAACGGCCGACTTACATGTCCTACGCACATGGAAGGAAAAAACGCGCTTAAAGCCTTCTACTGTGCATTCGTACATAGCTTTGCTGCAGGGCATAGTGCAGCGAAAGTCTTTGGTGGAATGTGTTTAATGTTTGTACTGTTTTCAAAATCCGTGCATGAAATTGACAGTTTTGACTGTATTTTGAAATTTTATCCAATAATACTGCGCCACATAATCAAACTCTGCAAAATAAAAGTACTGCATCTCCGGAGCCCATCACTCCATGTGCGGAAACTCTGTAAAATAGCCCAGCCCTAGCTTGTGAAGATTGTTATGCCCTTGCTCCCGCTTACCTTCATGTGCGTAGGACAACAGCCTGTATATTTCCAGGCCTGCGGGGCCGTATGTGGCCTTTCACGCGCACTTCCCGAAATGAAACAGATGTCAGATTTGACAGGTAAAATAGACTTTCATTGTCTTCCAGCGGCTTCCAATTGGATTTCTGTTTGTCTTCGCAATGTCGATGGACGGTTCGATCTTGCAAGTACATCGTCGTTCTTGTCCGGCCATGGATTTACGCGGTCCATTTCTCTGTCACATGTCCGTGGCAAGACTCAAGAGGTTCCACTCCCAGTATTTGGTTCTGCATAATTATCTTATCCTTTCCAATAAGTAGGAAGAAAGGATCAATAATGCGTATACATATAAAGGTTCATTAGGTTTTCTGTTATAAATATGAAACCACTAAATTTGTTCTAATTCGAGACTATATAATTTTGTTACTAATATTTTTTTTGGTTTTTAGTTTTTTTTTTCAAATCGCTTTTATATTCATTTTTCTTCTTCTTTATTTTAAAATAAGTCTATTATCTTGTTTTAACACGAATACTACATATTTTGATTTATGATTTCATAAATTCTATAAATATTGTATATTATTTTTGCACAAAAATATTGTGATTTGTTAAATATAATGTGATCTACGCTAAATTTTTATTCTTTTTTATTAAAGAATCAAGACTCCAAAAAAAATATTGGGTCACCCATAACTTCTAATATTTTATAATATGCAGTTTCAATAGTAATATACTACTAGCAATTGCATGGTAGAACATGCGATGTGGATGCCGAAAGGGATCCTAGGGGAAGCATGATTTTTTTTTAAATTGAGCGGAGTGAGAAATAAAGAAGTGGCAAAAGAGCAGCATTGAAAGTCACTCTATATATTTATAAAGTATGGAAAAACTGTAAGTACAAGAGGAAGTGAATGAGGAATGACATAGTGAATGAATATGTCGGCAGAAGGAGGGGGAAAAGGACTGGCGCACCTTATATTATAGAGCAAGGAAGTGAAGAGTTTTTAAAGGGGATTCCTCTTCCTAATTTCTTTTGAGGATGTGACGGGAAAGGGACATTTTGGAGTAGCGTTCAAAAGAGAAGGGAGGTGAAATGTGCAGGTCTTTTAGGGAGGGGACTCTGGACATTGCGGTGAAAGTAAGGCCAGGTCATCCTAAAGAGTCTATATCCACAGTTGTTTTAGGTAAAGTATGGCCTTGAGATTTGTTGCTTGTAAGTGCCCAGGCCATTTTTAAAGGAAGTTGTCTGTGGTTTCCTCTAGAGATTGGGGGTATGGGAACATGGGTAGGGATATGTGGATTCCTATGAGGGCCATTGTATTTTTTGAAGTCAATGACAACAAAAAGTGGAAGAGTTGGAGGAGACGAAGAAGGGGCGTAGCTGATATAAAAATTAGTGCCAATGGAGCCGTTCACAAGGCTAGCTTCAACCCATAAATTTGCGGTGAGCATAACCTTTTGTTGTCTACATAGGAGAATTATTTGTTCTAGCAACTCTTCATCATGATCCTCGTAATTGTTGAGCCTAGTGAGCTCAACATTGGAGCACGCCATTAGAGTGTTGAGGGATTTCAACATTATGAGATTGTGTTGATCGATAAGTTCATTTCTTGCGAACAAATGTGGAGCTAGAAGGAAAGGTCCAATGTCAACGCTAGATATCTGGGAGTATGTTGTTTGGATAAGTGTTTTCCAATCTTTGACCAGCGGGATTCCATCTCTGATATTTAGCAGTAGTTGTCAAAAAGAAATTTCGACGTCATCCAAACCTTGGTGCCTAAAGATTATAGTAAGCGTGATAGATGTTGTGGAGCTAAACAATAGGTTTGTTCCATATGAGTGACTGTCACAGAGTGGAGCATCCTTAACAGGGCGTAGTTGGCCAAGGTCGCCAACGAGAATGATGGATATATTACCAAAAGCAGAACATTTGAAGTGAGGGAAGGCCTCATGAAGAAAAAAGTCGATTTTGGCGAGGAGTTTGGGGCCTATGAAGCTCATCTCGTCAATGAGAATGTAATGAACATGTTGTAGGGATTGTTGAATAGAGGAAAGCGATAGGCCTTTGAGCATCTTGATTTCCTTTACTGGGATGTGTAATGTGACATGAATAGTAGATGCAGAAATGTTAAATGCAACAACTCCTATAGGAGTAAGAACCAAGAGGGGAGATGGTTATTCGGGGTATGCCGAGGATAATGCGGAGTGGATATTGTTTATGAGGTAATATTTACTTATGCCTATAGTACCTTGGATAATAAATTTCAGAGGGGGTGAAACCATTCCTTGCTTGTAAAGATTGAATATTGTATCAAAATTTTGTTGTTGTTTTACAGAGAAAGGTGTAGTACTGGATGTGGAATTTTGCATCTGGAAAGGGATAGTTGTAGTGGTCTTGCACATATCAATGAAAGACGGGCCAATTTCATGTAAAGAAATAGGAACATCATTGTGGATCCAATTTTGATGCAGATCAAAGTCTCAAAGGCCTAACATGTTGAAGTTGTCAAGGCACATGGAATTAGTAGGATGTAGTTGGGAAAAAATCTCCCATTCAACTTGCAAGGGAGTGGACCCTAAGATTTTATCTTCACAAGGAGAGTCATTAGAGGAAGATGAATCATTTGTTATGGAGATGCGCTTGACATGCCAAGGATGATAAATATCTTTCAGCAATAGCCAATTAGAAATGACTTGTTCTGTTGCGGTTCCAATGTCTGTTGGAATTTTTCGAAAAGGTTTTTAGAGGAGGAGTTTTCTCCAACATAAAAGTTCAGAGGAAGGGGAATGATCCTTGGGGATGGAATAAAATTTTACGGAGATGAGTACAATAGCATATGTTGAGTGTTGCTTCTATTTGACACTAGCTCATATCCTATTATAAGACCAGGCTCTGACGGCTTTAATAAGTGTAACATATTCCAGGTTTGAAGGGCGCTTCATGTACGTTTCCAAAAAAAATTGGCTTGGATTCTAGATCATTTGTGTCAGAGATCTGGCGTAAAATTTTCTTTCCATCATTTAAGGAAACAAAGGATCGGATACAAAGAACAAGAGGAAACTTTTGAAACATGTGACATGTTTCTTGCACGCTCATGTCATGATCGACAACACTATCTGTAAGCATTTTTCGGAAGGCTACCTTGGCTAGTTGCTCAGGATCGGCTGTCGAAGATATCCTTGAGAGAATTTGGTGGTATGATTCGGAACGTTATTCTTACTTGGAAGCATATTTAGCAATATATTTTAAGACTACATGCTTAGAGAGTATGGGCTGGAAATCAACATTGGCTCTTGAGATGGACAACATGGCAGGGTTGTGGATGTTTATTCTATCATCATTTCTAGCTGGCATGTAATGGAAGTTTTGTGCATCATTAAGACCTAGTGATGATTGTTCGAGTAGTTCCAAGTGTGCCTTGTACCTGCATTCCATCCCATTTTTGGTTTTTTACAGGCACATATGTTCAGTGTAGTTGGTGTGTCTTTGCACATGATTTAAAATTTCTTCCAAGTCCAAAAGAGGGTCGGTTGTCAATATTTCTGATGTGTTTAATAAGTATGGATCATCGTGGAGTGAAAGGTGAATGTATTTTGACCTGCATGAAATGGCACGAGGGTTCCATGTGGAAAAAAATTTCTTGAAGTTCTCTCTAAATTTTTTGATAGCAAACATGTCACTCCAGTCAATTGTCTCCACGTTTGGGGCCTTTTGAAGCCAAAGGAACCCATGTACATGCACGGATCCTATATGTTTCCATTTGTACTTAGAAAGAGATGAATGAGTATGAGGAGGGTTTGTGGAAGAGGAATGAAATAAAGAGACAATTCTTACCTATACCAATAGTTTGTTTCTCCTAGATAATTTTTGCAAGACCACTTCGCAGAAAACTGTGAATCTTTGGTGTAAGTACGCAGAAACAAAATGAGGGTTGGAGAAAATGTTATGGTTCCTCCATCTTTGTGCTTCGTGAGGATCTACAGGTCTAGTTGTGGGCATCACACTATGTAGGTTCGGCCATTTGGTGTCTGTAGCACTTAAAGTGAAGAACAAAGGTTGTGTTCCTAGTTATTCAATCATATCGGAAGCTTCTCCTCTACTTTTCGATTAGAAAGATCTTGTTCCCCGAGGTGTCATTCCAAACCACATTAGATTTTGTAGGAGGGAGTCATTTGGATTATCTTGAAGGTATTTTCATAGTGCACCTATAGTTGCTAGAATGTTTTGAATGATATATTGTCTCATGAAGACAGAAGTAGTAGTTTGGCTATGATGACACATGATGAGGTTGAGTAAGAAATACCTGATCATGGGGTAGTCATCAAAGTGGTTGTCGAAGTAATAGATCAGGTGCAATCCGTATTCATGAAGTTGGGCATCTTTCATGCAAGGTTGTTTAAACATGCATGGTTGAACCTATGGGAAACAAAGTCGGAAAATCCATTGAAAACAAGCCTTCTATGTTGTATTCATTTATCGGTGAAAGACCGATTTTAGGCCAATGTAAAGACAATGATAGAGTACCTACTAAAGTAAACAAGTACTGTTGAATCTCCTCTTATTTAGTACCAGAATTAGGGAAAACAGGGACATAGGATGATGAAAGGGATTGTATATTGTGTTGGGATTTAACCATATAACATTGTTGCACAGATTTAAAATCAGATAAAGCATACAAGAAATGAATGTGAAAATAAACAAGAGAAAGATAACAATAGATTTAATGTGGTTCACCCAATGTGGGCTACGTCCACCAAGAAACGGCCAAAATTATTATTTAGTGCTTTACATAGGAAGTACAATGAAGATCTACTGTCTTCCAACACCTCACATAATGTTCAATATTTTTCCCTCACTCATCTACTCTTTCTTGCTCACCAAGAAAACTAACATACAAACAATTGTTATTTCCTTCTCTCATACCCTCATACAATGCATACATGCATATATATCTATTCTAGGTAACTAACTATGTTTTTACAATCAATAAATCATGTTTAAAGAAAAATATTTATTCTAATTCTCGGTCAAAAAATAAAGCACTGTCACACAGGTTGACTGATGCCAGTTACTGCCTAACCGATGTCGGTCACTTCCTAACCCATGTTGGTTAATAACTGATCGATGTTGGTCACCCCCTGATCGATTTCGATCATTGTCTGACCGATGTCGATCACTTCTTGAATGATGTCGGTCACTGTCAAATCCAGCAACATGTAAAAACAAGCTTTATGTGAAGCAATTAAGCTCCACACTCAATAATCTCCCACTTGGAAATCAATTGTTGCATTGTACTATACATCACCATCCTTGGATGCTTTTCCTTGTCCTATTTCTTCCTCATCAAGTCTCAAACTCGAAGACCAACAGAAGTGGAGTGAAGCTCCAACTTCTTCTTTACCAATGGCTTCGTTAACATATCCGTAGGGTTCTCATCCGTATGGATTTTCTCTAACTTCAGTTGCCCATCCTCTAACACTTGTCGTATGAAGTGATACCTCAACTGAATGTGTTTTGTTCTTGTATGCAATGCTGAGTTATTTTCCAAATGGATCACACTATGACTATCATTGTATAATATGTAATCCTCTTGCTCCTTACCCAACTCTTCCATGTACCTACTCATCCATATCATCTCCTTGCTAGCTTTTGTAGCTACAACATAATTTTTCTCTATAGTAGACAAAGTGACAACCTTCTGCAATCTTGAAATCCATTTAAATGTTGTTCCACCTACTGTGAAAACATATACAGTGGTGATCCTCATGCCATCCAAATCTCCAGCCATATCTGAATCAACATAGCCGCGTAAAGAAGTAACTGACCCTCCATAGCATAACTCCATATTGGATGTCCCTCTCAAATACCTGAGAATCCATTGGATTGTTTTCCAATGTTATTTACCTAGATTAGCCATAAACCTGTTCACAACTCCCACTGCATGTGTAATGTCTGGTCTATTACAAACTATGCCATACATAAGACTTCCTACTGCTGAAGCATAGGGAACCATGTATTCAACCTCCTCATGTGATGAAGGACATTGATCTTTGCCTAATTTGAAATTTCTAACCAGATGTGTACTAATAGGTTTCGAGTTCTGCATGTTAAAAATTTCCAACACCTTATTGGTATAAGCCGCTTAAGACAAATACAAATTCTTATTTTTATCGTCTCGTGAATTTGCATGTCAAAGATTTTCTTAGCAACTCCCAAATCCTTCATTGCAAATGTGTGAGCTAGTTTTTATTTAAGTATACCAATGTCCTGCATACTAGATCCTACAATCAGCATATCATCCACATACAATAAAAAATAACATAGCTCCCACTTTCAAGCTTCTTAAAATAAACACAATGGTCAGATTGACATCTCATATAACCATGCTCATGCATAAAACTATCAAATTTAAAATACCATTTCCTTGGAGCTTGTTTGAGCCCATATGGGCTCTTTTTCAATCTACACACAAGTTTCTCCTTACCCTTGACTTCATTACCAAGCGACATTTGCATATAAAGCTCTTCCTCTAAATCACCATGAAGAAAAGTAGTCTTAACATCAATATGTTATAAATGCAAATCTTTTGTTACAACAAAACTTAGAATAATACAAATAAAAGTCATCTTAACTACCAGAGAAAATATCTCATCAAAGTCAATACCTACTTTCTGTGCAAAGCCCTTTACCACAAACTTCACCTTGTATCTTTTCACTCCACCCTCTTTTCCCTTGATCCTGTAAACCTGGATTTCTTCTGTAGTAATTTCTTACATGCTGGCAACTTGACCAAATACCATATCTGATTTTGTTCCAAGGAGTCCATCTCCTCATCCATTTCATGCTCTCATTGCACGTGGGTATCTACCTTCATTGATCAATCAATAATAAATAAGAAAATGAAGGTGAAAATATCTCTGGAGGTCTACTTACTCTTTGTGACCTTTTCACTGAGATATGGGGTGTTTGGGGATCATTTTGTGCCTGTTGCACGTTTGTGTCAAGCTCTTTCAGTGACCGACGCCAGTCTCCTGATACCGACCAAGGTTCTGTAGCTGATCATGGTTCCTTTGTCTGTCAACCGACTACGATTGCCTCACCACCATCGGTCTGAGGAGTACCGACACCGGTTCCAGTAGTTGTCTATCCTAAACCCAATCATATTTGTCGATAACAGTTGGCTTGACCGGTACCGGCTTCTGTAGAACCGACACCGGTGTCTGTGGATGTTTGTTTTAGATTCGAAAGTTGATTTTCCTTCAAAATATCATCAACCTGTTCATTTTTAGGTACCAAAACCTGATCCTAGTACATTCTTTTTTCATTCTAATCAATGTCACAACTCCTAACAATCTTAGAATCTTCTAAATCCTAAAAATAATATCCAAAATCACCAGAGCCATAACCAATAAAAGTACGTCTCTTAGATTTATCATCCAACTTCTTCCTATTTTCCCTATCAACATGCACAAAAGCTTCTGAGCCAAAAACTCTAAGAAAAAGAAAAATATACTTCTTTTCCAAAGCAAGCTTCTTCTAGCATTCCACCATCTAGTCTTGTTGAATGTCCATGGTTGATCAAGTACATTGTTGTATCCACTACTTCTGCCCAAAACTTCAAAGGCAAATCAACATGTATCATCATGCTTCTAGCACATTCCATGATTGTTTTGTTCATTTTTTCTACAACTCCATTCTCTTGTGGAGTTATAGAAATCATTCTTTCTCTTCCTATTCCATTCACTGAACAATAATCATTGAAAGGCTTGCTGCAGTACTCACCACCATTGTCAGATCTAAGGAACTTTAATTTTAAATTTGTTTTATTTTCCACAAGGGCTTTCCACCTTTTAAAAATATCAAAAACATCAGATTTACGCTTAATACGATAAATCCATACCTTCCTTGTGGCATCATCAATGAAAGTCACATAATATTGGGATCCTCCAATAGAAGCTACCTGAGCTAGTCCCCACACATCTGAGTGTACAAGTTCTAATTTCTGCTCCTTCTTTGTTGACCCAACCTTCATAAATCTCACTCTCTTCTGCTTTCCAAATATGCAATGCTCACAAAATTCAAGATCTAATTGTTTCAAATATGATAACTTACCCTTAGCCTTTAGGATCTGCATTCTTTTTCACTTATATGGCCTAGTCGATTATGCCACATGGTTGCATCTGAATCTGTAATACATAGCACAAATAAGAAATTAGTAACACAGGTAGACAGATATAAAGTTCGTACCTTCTTGCCTCTTGCCACAACAAGAGATCCCTTGGTAACCTTCCAAGAATCGGCTATGAATGTAACCATGCATCTAGATTCACTTAGTTTCCCTGCGAATATTAGATTTCTCTTGAGGCTTGGCACATGCATCACGTCTTTCAATACCTATGGATTTCCATTCGGTTGCTTTAGATGAACATCACCTTTACCAGTAATATTACATGGCTCATCATCTTCTAAATAAATTTGTCTAAAATCACCATGAACATAATTTTTGAAATAACCCTTATTAGGGGTAACATGGAAAGAAGCTCCAGAATCTAAAACCTAAGATTCTAATATATTATCCAAGGATAGAATAAGGGCATCTTGTTTTACCTCACTTGCAACATTTTCCTCTTTACCTTTGTCTGATGTATTTTCTTTGTTTTCCTCGAACCAACATATAACATTTGAAAATTTTATCCGAGGATTTAATATTAATTGACACACTTATTCATATTCTTATATAATAACATAAATTTGCATGTATTCACATTGAAAGGTATTATACTATTATTGCAAGTAAAACAAATCTAGAAAATTTATGACCTCATATGATTTTGTTGGTATTGTTTCCCATTATCCAACGTAGCTCTAGATTATACAATTGTGTAATTTTTCTAAAAAAATGTTTATGTATTATTTATAATGTTGATGGTGTATCCAATAGAGGTGATTATATTTAAAGGAAAGAAGTATATTATTTTGTATTCCTTATTTTTTATTGGGGAATGCCTATTATTTTTAATGAAGGAACTAATATGGCCGGTCCAAATACCGCTCCTTGCAAAACCATGGGAGCTACATGAGAATTTGTATTTCTTCACGAAACAATAGTGCTCGCTTCACATTTGAGTCCTATCACCCATTTGATATTGGTAATTTAGACCTACAAGTAACCTTAAATACCAAATTGTATTTTCTCCATTTTCAACTTCTCGCAAATTAGTTCTCTCCATCCATACAATATTTCTTAGCCTTACGTGATACTTTTATAGGACATTCTAATTCTTATTGTATAACTTGTTTAAATTTGTGATTTATTACATGAGCCTAACACAAATTTCAAAATACGAGAATGTAGGTAGTTTTTTATTTATTTACTTGATAGCGAAAAATATGAATTAAAATTGTGAGAAGGGTGCCCACTCCAATTATTTCCTAGGGCCCACCTAACATTTAATTTGGTTGTCAGTGTGGGGCTCTCTACTCTGTTGCCACTCTCCTCCACACCCTTATCTTGGGGTTAGGGCTCACCAGCACCGCGAGGCAACAACAATGCTTTACCTTCTTCTACAAACAAGGCCCTTTGGTTATCTTTGTAGTTATTTAGCCGAAGGCTATGAACAAGGAAATGAAGACACAACTGAAGTTACTGAAAAGACAACCACGCGCTAGTAGCCCATGCCTTAAAGGCTTGACCTTCCAGATGGTGGTTGGGGCAAGTTGGATGACATATAGCTTCCTTTTTCTTGATTTCCACTTAAATGACCACTTGTTTTTTATGTTTGTATTGATATTTTTATAAGTTGCTCCTACACCTATGAGCTAATGTGACATATAGTGGTGTGCTTCTATACTGCAATTTTTTTGTGAATAATTGTACTATTTTTTTGGTAAGATATCTACTATTTCATCAAAAAGAAATCCACACACAATCAATGTGCTTGCAACACAACATTTATTTAAATTTATGCCGCCATTTTTGTTGAGGTTAATATATTATCATATGATTTACCCTTTGCAATACACCAATATTAGGTACAAGTTAAACTTCTATGGAGCCCTTTTATTTTTATTATAAAGATTCACAATCATAAATAATATCACATTTATTGGTACGCTCATCTAGGTATGGTACCTATTTAGGAGTGCTGGATTTTGACATTGAATGTTACATGTCACAGTAAAATTGTTTGGCGGTCTACAAAATTATATGGTTGTCATTTGGCGTTTAAAATTTAATAAGCACGTCATTTTTTTTTTACAATAACTATTACAAAATACATAAATTAAATTATATATGGATGTTGGTGTTCTTTGTAATATTCTCTCATAGTTATGTGACTTTTATTTATCTATGGATAATAGATTGTACTAATCAATATCATAGTTTTTCACATATTCATTTTTTCCCAAAAAAATGATGTTGCACTAAACAATTTGAAAATCCATAGTCATTAAAGTTTATGAGAATATTAAAATAGAATATCAAATTACAATCTAAAAACAAATTTGAAGAAAATGATATAAATGACTTACTCAATGCAAACTTGCAATTATATAGAAAATGAATTTTATTTCCAACTTCGAGCTTCTAGGCTTGTATCTTCAAATTTCACCTTTCTTCTACAATTTTTATTTATAAGAAATCAAACAGGTTAAAAATAAATTAAAAACCCATTTATAAATCAAAATCAATAAAATATGTAATAACTATTTAAAACCTAATTTATTAACTCTCTCTCACACACCCGTGCGTGCACGCGCACACACATATAGTGACAGTCAAAATTTGAATATACATGTCATTTTGTCATTTAAATTATATATATACCTGTCAACTATGACGGTCATTTTTTTTAAAATGGCTGTATTTTGACATCTAAAATGACTTAAAATAAGTCTAAACGCCTTGCAAAATCCAACACTAAATTAGGCTCCAAGTTCCGAACGCAAATGAATACTTACCAAATCGGCCCACTTGTTTTTTAAAATAATTTTTATGTCAGCCGCGAACACCTGTTCCGAACGCAAATGAATACTTACCAAATCGGCCCACTTGTTTTTTAAAATAATTTTAACACATGGTTCCCGATCAATGAACTCACGAAGTCAATAAAAATAATAAACATTCAAACATCCACTGCTCTGCACCTTCAATCCGCATTAGCAGCATGTCTAAACGGAAAAAACAGATATTACTTGAATAAAAAGCATGGCGTTACAGTTTTGACAGGAACAGTTACACAACAAATCTTACACTCAATAATTAGCCGGATCGACGTCCGCCATTGTCGCTCTCAGGGCTTAAAAACAAACATATCCAGAAATTTAAAACACCACCAAAACAGAGTTGGTATTATAGCTTAGGATGTTCTGCGTACGGTTTATTCCATGGGGGCACTTCACTTATTTTAAATAGAAGGTATATATATATTATACCGTATTTTTTACATAGTTTAAATTTGTGATCTCTTTTTCAAAAGAACACTATTTTTTTGCGATAGATGGAAGCTGCACTTTTTTAATTACTGACGAAGATGAATGTATGAAATAACAGATTTGCTTCATCATCAAGGGCGCATTCTCGGAATGAGGAGTGTAGAGATGGAAATCATGGTTTTCGCCTTTCGTCTCAATCAACTCTGCATCTTTGCCCGCCTTGTTCAGCGCCTCGTAATAGCAGACATGTCTCTCTTTATAAATCTCCTTTTCCGCAACAAACACAGCAATCCTCGAATAAACAAGATTGGAAAAGGTTGCAGAGCCGTGTGCAAGAGGGTTGCAGAATGGGTGATCTTTATTGGCCCCGTCTGGCAGTACCAACTTCCAGATATCGTCACACCTTTTCACCAATCCCTCGTTTTCAGAGCTCCGCTCGCACCCGATCATTTCTTGTCCACCAAAGAAGGGGTGAACCAGAATGCCCCCCACCAAACGCAGGCGCTTCCATTCTTTGTGGCGAGTTCCCACATGGTGAACGATGTTTCCTCCCCCGCTGTCGCCCGCGACGAAGCACGCGGCGAGATCCGCGTGGGATTCGATCCAGGGATCGAGTCCCGTTTCCAGCCATTCGAGCACGCTGAAGCAGTCGTCGTAGGCGGCAGGGAGGCGGTGTTCCGGTGCATTCCGGAAATTCACAGAGACGCAGATGACGTTGGCTTGTTTGGCCAGTAAATTCAGATAATCGTGGTACCTTGCGGTGGCCGGGGACTGTATGCAGAAGCCCCCTCCGTGAAGGTAAACGACAAGAGGAATTTTGTGGGTCTTATCCAGACCGCGAGGAAGGTAGATGCGCACGTAAACCCCCGTGTTGTCATCCAAAATGACGTCTTTGGAGGCCACTTCTCCGTCGGGTGAATTCCCGGGGGGCACATCGTCTGGAGGTGGTAAGCGTTCCACACTTCCATCAGAGTAAACCCTCAAGTAGGGAGAAGCGTCAAAACTTATGAAACGCGGCTCCATTTCTACACAGAATGAATTGACGAAGCTCCCTCCCTTTACCTTCTCACTATCTACTTCTAAGTAGGTTAAAAAGAAAGCTCGTGGGTGCTCATACTCACTCGGCTTTTTCAATTTCCCACGTGAACCGTTTCGCTATGGGGCCACGGGCTCTTTAGTAAGTCTAGTAAGTTTGAGATTTTCAAATTGTATTTAGGTTTGGAGTTTGTATCAAAGGATTGAATTTAGAAGTTTGTATCAAAGGATCAAAGGATTGTATTTAGAGTGGTATCAGAGCGTGGTCTCTATGTAATAGAGCTTGAAGATTAATAAATTTGTAAGATTTTGTTTTGTTGTGTTTCTATCTTGATATCTGGTGTATGATCTATCTTTCTTCATTTGCAAATAAGTTTATACCTCGTAAGTTAGACAAAGAGGCGAGCCTCCTGCTTTGTAAGTCGTCGTGGATGTGCGCAGTTTTAGGTTGAAGGCCGATACCGTAAGCCCTGCAGAAGAGTTGCTTATCAGTAACGGTAATGGAGTTTGGAGATCGTACCAGTATTCAAGGGGAACAAGAAGATCAAGATTTTGTAAGTTTATCTTATGTCTTTCCTATCAATTCTGCAGTAGATATACAACAGGAATCAAACCCTTTACCGGCATGGAAATTGCCTAAGATCCCATACAATCAGGTCTATGATAAATTAACTGCTTTTCATTTGATAGCTGCTACTACTTTAAAACCCCATGGGTCTGTTATTCAAGTGTCTCAAACCTCTAGTCATGAATATGATATACCTCTTGTAGATCCTGCTGATATACAATCTCTCAAAAAGTAAAAAACATTTAAATTTGCTCATATAGGTTGTGTCCAAATAGGTATTACTCCACTGTTCCGTCGTGGATTAAATGCTTCGGTTTTATGTTGTTTAATGGATTTACGTTGTGAGAGTTTTAAAGATTCCCTTTTGGCTGCTATTCAAACTGGTCTTCATAATGGCCCCATATCCTTTGATTACAGGCTTTCACAAACTTCTTCAAAGGATTGTAATCAACAACAAGTCTTTTCTTTTGGCGAATCTGTTCACTTCTCTTATTCACATAAAAAGCTGCACATGCCTAAGGGGAGTTAGATTATTTAATGAAACCTCCTTGTATTAGCTTTTTAATTTCTTCATGGCATTCCTTTCTTTCAGCAGGAATCATGCCTTTATGATGAGCTTTGAATTTTGGAATGATATCATTCCCTTTGTCATCTTTCTGAAACTGCAAATCTAGTGAACAGTAATGCTTTTTTCTTTCAATAAAAGTATGAGGATTATCAGAACAAAGATCTTTCTAACTATGTCATCTATATTACCTTTACATAAGGCTATAGATTTATGAATCCATTCATGATTGGATTCTTTCTTTTGCTCTGGTAGAGGAATGATGGTTCTGAATGAATACTTTCTGGGGATCTGAACATCAGGATTGAATAAAGATATAAAATCTTTATTTAAACTGAAAGTGCCACATTCCTGTAAAACATCTACTCCTATCAAGTAATCATATGAAAGCATATCAAGCTGATAAAACTGTAATTTTCTTTCATATCCTTCTATCCTGATAGGCACATATTCTGTATATCTAGAAATCACCTCTTTCTTATCAAAATTTATTTTTAAATATGTCTCAGTCCAAAAATCTAGAGGTATAGCTCTTGTTCTAAGCAAACTTATATCTGCTCCTGTATCCATCATTGCATCTATATAGGAGGGCTTGATATTTGGAATATAGATATTGATAGTAATAAAATGATTTTGGGCTCCTTTTATAGTACATACCTTTGTATTGATTTCTTCTATCGAGACTGATTCTTCTGCATCATGATGCAGTATCTGCTGATAGGCTTCGTCTAGAAACTGCTCATCACCTTCGACTTCTTTCTTCTCCCTGTTTTCTTGTTCTACTAATCTTTTATATTCATTAGTAGCTTTAGCAATCGCCTTTTGTAAAAAAATTATTCTATTCCTTCTCCATATTCTCATTGTTTCAAGAGTTGGAATCATAACATTTGTGCAAAACTTAATCCTCGCGTGATGTCTATATCAACGTTAGTACTATGAAAATCTGACCATCCACGTGTGTCAATCTTCCACCCGTCGAAGTCTTCGACAGTCAAATATGGTCCTCACATGGATATTCCAAACACGAGATCCTTGCACTGAAGAAATGTGGGTCTTATAACCGATGATGGACATCATTTTGGATGTGATAATTCGAAGTACTCCTGAGTACTAGGTATCCACTTGGCTTTTCAATTTCCCCCCGTGAACTGTTTAGCAAAACTTAATCATCGCCGACCACTTTCGGTAGTAAGTACTACGAAAATCTAACCGTCCACTTCATTATATTCAAGTGCTTGGCGTAATATTTTTGTATTCTCCAAAGACGCGGAATATTAGAAATTTTGAGAATTTAAGCTTTTTATTACCTCCTATGGTTAGTCTTCACTTGCTTAATGGCAAAAAATGCAATTAAAAAAATTGGAATGTCTTATTTTACTCTTAATTCATACTTTTAGTTTGCTTTTCTTTTAAATTGAAAATGCGGCTTCTAAGTGTTTTAGTTAAAACAATTAGCCATTTTAACATTTAGCAATTATATAGTACTTTTATAAAATGATAACTAAAAAGTTGTTGTGGATCATCAACTCTATGATGAATGGCAGATTGCTTTTTTAAGCCAAATTGCATGTTTACTATGGGAAATTCCAAGGAGCAGAGCCATGATAGAAAAATTTAATCCTGGCCAACCATGTAATGTTTGTATCAACATCTAGTACTTTTGAAATCAAACTGTCAACATTTGTCAACATCTTCCGCCCATCCACATCTTCAGCCATATCGACGTCCATGCACTAGTGAATTTTTATCCATCTTCATCAACGTCTATGATAGTGTTAATTTCCATGTTTCATAGGTCGGATCGAGCATTGGATGCTAAGTTGACTTTGGGTCATCTTCATAGTGGAAATAAGAAAGGAAAAAAGTTTAAGGTTGAATACGTGTCGTATAATCATTATTCACCTTCCACATGGTCTTATTGCTGATTATACATGTTGCATGTGCATGTACTACCTACACCCGACGAGAATGGAAAGCATTCATTTACAGACTTCTATATTCATAAAACGATAAATAAAAAGTTGTTTTGGTTTGTTCGTTCTATGATGAAAGGTAGATTGCATTTTCAGAGTGAAATGCATGTTTACTATGGGAAAATCCTGGGGGGCGGAGCTCAGACGGTAAAATGTAATCCTCGTCGACCATGTAATGTCTGTAACAACATCTAGTAATATGGAAATGAGACCGTCCACGTGTGTGCAACATCTTCCACCCGTCCATGACTTTGGCCATATCGATGTCCATGCACAAGCGAAATCATAACCGTCTACGTCTTTGTCAAATGTCCACGATAGTGTTTTAAGTTCCATGTTTCACAGGTCGGGTCGAGCATTAGATGGTAAGTTGACTTTGGGTCATCATCACAGTGCAAATATGAAAGGAAAAAAGTTTAAGGTTGAATAAGTGTCGCATAAGCATTAGTCACCTTCCACGTGGTCCTATTGCCGATATACATGTTGCACGTGCATGTGCTACCTACACTCGACAAGAATGGAAACCATTCTTTTAATAGACTTTTGTATTTGTAAAACGATAAATAAAAAGTTGTTTTGGTTCGTTAGCTCTATGATGAAAGCTATATTGCACTTTTAGGCCGAAATGCATGTTTATAATGGGAAAATTTGCGGGGATGGAGCTCTGACAGAAAAAATTTAATCCTCACCTACCATCTAATGTCCATATCAATGTCCAGTACTATGGAAGTTAGACTGTCCATGTGTGTCAACATCTTTTTCACATCCACTTCTTTAGCCATATCGATCTCCATGCACTAGCGAAATCATAACTATTCAAGTCTTCATCAACATCCATCATAGTGTTAAGTTTCATGTTTCACAGGTCAGGTTGAGCATTGGATACTAAGTTTACTTTGGGTCATCATCACAATGGAAATACGAAAGGAAAAAAGTTTAATGTTGAATAAGTGTCGCATAAGCATTAGTCGCCTTCCACGTGGTCCTACTGCCGATTATAAATGTTGCACGTGCATGTAATACCTACACCCAATGAGAATAGAAACCATTCATTTTATAGACTTCTGTATTGATTTCCCATTTATTGATGACCTCTTTAAGTAAGCATTACTCTTATAAAAATTTCAGATAGTTCCTTTGTCAAGAAATGTATGCTAATGTGCATGGATTTCAAAATGGTGACAAGATTTGCATAGAATCATCTCTCATATGGCCACCAAGGTCCCTAAAGATAACAACGACTTCGTGAGATGATGAAAAAGTTCCAAATGAGTATTTTCTTTCTGAGTAGTTTCAAAACGTCAAGTTAATGTTTGTATATACTTATTTGACTGCATTTTGCAAATATCTATTACATTTAAGTATTCGAAAGAGAATCTGTTGTCTCCCGAAAACTGCTTTTCATTTTCCAAGTTAAACTCAAAATTTTGAGCTCTCACCCTCCTAAAGTATTTAATCCAAGTTGAAGGTTCGAAGAGATAGCAAAATCTGTGCCCTAGTGCTAATTAAATCTCTATTTTGCTCATTTTGAGAAATTCTCCATCTCCCGGTGTCCCTATTGCCGATTATACATGTTACACGTGCATGTGCTTCCTACACTCGAAAAGAATGAAAATCATTCATTTTATAGACTTCTGTATTTGTAAAACGATAAATAAAAAGTTGTTTTGGTTCATCAGCTCTATGATGAAAGGTAGAATGCACTTTTAGGTTGAAATGCATGTTTACTATGGGAAAATATGCGGGGGTGGAGCCCTGACGGAAAAATTTAATCCTCATCCACCATGTAATGTCTGTATCAATGTCCAGTACTATGGAAATTAGACCGTCCACATGTGTCAACATCTTTTTCCCGTCCACGTCTTCGGCCATATCAACGTCCATGCACTAGCAAAATCATAATTGTTCACGTCTTCGTCAACATCCACGACAATTTTAAGTTTCATGTTTCATAAGTCAGGTCGAGCATTGGATGCTAAGTTTACTTTGGGTCATCATCACAATGGAAATACAAAAGGAAAAAAGTTTTGTGTTGAATAAGTGTAGCATAGGCATTAGTCACCTTCCACGTGGTCCTAGTGCCGATTATACACGTTGCACGTGCATGTACTACCTACACCTGATGGGAATATAAACCATTCATTTTATAGACTTCTGTGTTGATTTCCCATTTATTAATGACCTCTTTAAGTAATCATTACTCTTATAACAATTTCAGATAGTTCCTCTTGTCAAGAAATGTATGCTAATGTGCAGGGGATTTCAAAACAGTGACAAGCTTTGCAGAGAGTCATCTCTCCTTTGGCCATCAAGGTCCCTGAAGATAACAACGACTTCATGAGATGATGAAAAATTTCCAAATGAGTATTTTCTTTTATGAGTAGATGCAAAACATCTAGTTATTGTTTGTATGTACTTATTTGACTGCCTTTTCCAAATATCTATTACATTTAAGTATTCGAAAGTGAATCCTATTCCATTTTTTTAGGTATTATAATGGAAAGGTGACACATGTTCTTTTTGTTCACCATCAATTGCATATTTTTTATCTAGTGCCATTTTGAATTGTTGTCTATCATGGAGAAAATATGTTGATATCTATGCAAAATTGTTGGTTTCCCATTAATTTTGTGATTAGGGTATGACCATGTTGGGAATAGACTGAGAGGGAATGTCTATCATCCATGGTGGTCGAACTCATGAGGAATCTACGCCTCGGGGGCCTTGAGAGTTGCTTTCAAGATATTCCTCGTGATCTGGATTCAATGTTTCCAAATCTCTATATGTTAAAGGGGCGGGTGATCATGACTGGATATTAGGAATTGGCCAAGTCCCTGAGAATCTCATGCTGTTGATGAAGCAGCATAATGCCCTGATGGTCGGAACACTTCGTAACCTTGTAAGTGACCACTGGGAAACCCCTCTAATGGAATTGCCCATCTCAGAATGTGACCTCAGTTGTCCTAAGAATAAATTACTGGATGCAAATGAGAGATTTCGTCCTCTACTTGTTGGATAGTCAAAAACAGAAGCTAATTTGCAAGACACTAAGGAACAGACTATCCTCGCATAAGATTTCCAAGGGATGTTTGTCCACTAATGAACCCCAAATCTGTTTTTGAGGAAGCTTAGGAAATCATGTACTCCTTAAGTGGCGCGCACCCACCACTTTTAGATTATACGCTGCATGGCATTCCTTGAACAATTGAAAAGTAATAGCAATTTCTCCATGTTGGTGCCTCATCCTACAAATAGGATTAAACATATTTCAAAATATTTTATCCATTTTGAGTATTCATGCTGCCCTCTCTAACTTTGGCGCTCTCTTTATTCTAACTTTGGCGCCCATATAATAGAAGATCAGTGTTTTATTATTATTTGCGTATTCTATTAATACTTAGTGTCGTGAACTAAGTGGACAATATTATTTAAGTCGTCCTTTTTCAATTAAAATAGGTAAAATCATCCAGATGAACCACTTAAAGGTGTAAATTACTTTCCTCTTATAATTTCCTTTTAGCTTATGAGAAAGATACATAATTTGGAACCATTAGGTATCCGGAGCTGTAATTAATTTTCATAAAGAGTGACATTGCACATAAAGCAATAGCCCTAAAGGTCATTATTATCCACTAAGAACAATACATCCACTACACGTAGCTTAACAAAGACGTTGGAGATCATTACACACAAAAGCTAATACAGCAACCTAAAGTCTATAAAGAATACAAGTTCAAAATGGGGATAGTCATGATTCAGGGGCCATAGCCAAATCGTGGAGCAATTTTAAGATTTGTCATATAATAAGCATAACCGGAAAAAAAAATGATAAATCATAGAAACACAAAATTCAAAAATCCTTGATAAATCACATAAAAACCCCCTCTAATTTTAAAGGCAATTAAAATGTTTCCAGGAGAATGAATCTCCAACGCAATGTGAGTTCACGGTTTTAAACCTGAGCCAAAGTAAACAGGATAGAAAACTAAGGATCACTGGGCAATCCCGATACATCCTTCAAATCCATCAACCTAAAACAAGAGTCAATTTCTTGGACCATTACCAGGATTTCCTCGAGTCTCATTTTGATAAAAAAAATGGGCCACATATAACCATTCTAGGATCCGTAAAATAGCAACCAAAACACCAGCCAAATCTAAAATCTTCTGAATCTCCAGCCAGTTTCAACCTATCTGAAGGGTAGACTTGTTGGGAATAGACTGAGAGCCAAATGTCTAGCAATCTTCGAACGATGAGGAACTCACATTTCTCGGGGGCAACAGTAGGAACAATCACTAAATCGCAATCTAAAAAAAACTTTCCAGTCACTTCTAAAATTCGGGTGATCAACAATACAGAAGGAATTTCAGCCTGATTAAAGCTGAGTGAAATATCACAGCTTTGATGAAGCAGCATAAATGCCCTGACGGCGGCACAACTTGATACCTTAAATGAAACCACTGAGACCGAAACCCTGAATAGAAAACCATTTATGTCCCATCTCACAAGTGACCAATTTCAACCCGCCAAATCGGGATGCAGATCGAGTAGATTTCGTAGGCTAATTTTTGAAGGCAAAACTAGAATCTTATATCACAGACCTACAACCCGAATAAACATAATAAAGTTCCAGGATGTTTCCAGGACATCAATTTCAACCTGAAATACGTGAAACCAAAACTTCACCAAATCAAAAAGATTTTGGCCTAGATTTTAACGATGGCTCGAAAACCTTAAAACAACAACCCAAATCTAAGAATTTCAGAGTTTTCAATACGGCGATTTGATCTTTCATCAATTAACAATTACCAAATTTCAGCCATGTTCAGGTGACTTCCTCCTACTAAATAGGATTCAGAAAAAACTTCAAAACCTTACCAAATCTAGCGCATTTGAGGCTCTGCGGATGCTGAAATCTCTCACCTGATCACGCCGATCGCCTAAGATCCACAAATTTGGCGCTCAATACTCGAAGTCAGATATTTTCCACTCAAAATTCCCCTAACCTATCGAATCGCATATATATGTCGAAGGACTAAGAAAATTGATTTAACGGGCTCCCCTTTCCTCAACTCTTGTTAAAGTTTTTAAATATCAGTTGAGTTACCACATCAATGGCAGCGGACTGTCGACAGGTGCGTGACAATTTCCTTTTAGCTTGTCGTAATTTTTAGTGAAAACCTGTGGAGGCTATCTGTGAATCTTTGGAGATGTAATTTATAGAAAGCAGGATATATGCATCTTAAACAATAGCCCTAAACGAATCAAAAATTGCATGCACAGTAAGACAACGACATGCACTACAGTTGTCAGGATTTAATCTTGTTCGAGATCATTACACGTCTAAAAGGCTGTCAAATTTAGGACAGTCGTAGAAACGTCCGGAGGTCCTCTACCATAGGGGGAACGCCTTCGACGTAATTAACGTACTCGAAAGTCAAAGTTTCATGTTGCCAAGTGTCTTGTGCCAAGAGAAGCATAATCGTAGTCGCATTTTGATTGCAAATAGTTGGATCGATTGACCATATAAGTACGATTACAAATGGAGCACGAACACTCGATTTGGGAGAACGAAAGGGCTCTGATTCTTTTAATATGTAGTGCAGCACTTTACCGCAATATGGTATAGGAGGTCGGTCCAGGCTTAGTATATGACTTAATCTCTCCACATTTGAGTTTTCTAGGGTTTAAGCGAAGGAGAAGCCAATTCTGGAGTGTTGCATCACAATGCAAATATGTTGAGCCATATTCCAGAAGAGCAGAGACATATGAACATGCACCAGCAATTACAGAATGATCTGATCAGAAGTAGAGCGGTTTGACCACCTCACACAGGTTCAGCCACAAACCTGACCCTCTCCGCCAAACTTGACCAAGGCAATATTTCGAGCAGTCAAATTCAAGATCTACTGACGAGCCCCCTTTGACCTTGTTTCCACCTTTTGTTTCTTCATTCCGGTCAGGTAGGACAAACCGTCCTTTTGGGTATGCATAGGTGACGGTAATTGGTTGTTACTAGGTGCAAGCATATCCCCCTACATTCAATCATGCATTAGAGCATTCCACGGACAGCGGGATCGGAAGTAGCCAAAACACAACTGCATCGGTAGCACATGTTTGGGGTAATCCCTGAATGATCGAGGATCGAACTCAAAGGATGGATAAGTCGGTGCATACGTTGTCCTTGAGCATCACCTGCTCAAAATCAAAATCAGTCATCCTTCAAGCAGAATCAGGTTGGGCTACTCCTTTACTACACTCTAGCATTTCCCCTTTCAATTTTAATCAATTAGTCTACCTCTATTTATCCTTATTTCAGCATAATTCAGCCTAATTTACTGTTAATATCTAGATCTGGATTATGCTTCGTTTTAATTCATGTTAGACCCTTAGGTGTAAACTAGTCAAAAGTAGAAATGCTTTCCTCACCATAATGTCTGTTTCAGTTCTTAACTTTTTAGCCTTCTTAGATGCCTTCATGATTTTCCAATCTTTGTATCCAATTTTCTTTCAAGGCTTTATGGAGATGGCTTTCTTCTTTTCTAAGGTGCTATGGGCCTAATATCCTTGGAGTTCTTGTACATGATGTATTTAATACTATAGTTTTTCGTGACGAATGATGGTGGGAACCTACTTTGATATCCTTAGAGCTCTTGTAAATGATGTATTTAATACTATAGTTTTTTGTGACGGATGATGGTGGGAATCT
>CM034155.1:297579780-297608126 GCA_019776745.2 Taxus chinensis | reverse complement strand
TAGGCGATTAGGCACTGGCGGCCTCTGAACGAGAGCAACCTCCTCTTTAGACAATGGAGACAGATATCATAGCCAATTTGCCTATGAATCTTCTACTCTTTGATATATGCCAAAACTTTTGTTTTTGGCACCCCCAACATTATTCTTCCCCTTACATACTCTTATGCCATTACCCGTTATGGCACACAAGTGGCTTTTCACCCTACTGTAAGAGCCTTTGAATAGTCCATCACAATCATTGCATTTCCATTCAAAACAACCACCACCTGCAAGTTGTTGAACTATTGTTATGTGCCTCCATAACGGTGAATTTGGGTCAAAGTCCTTGGCCAAAGATTGCCCAAAAGAAGCAGAACTTGTTGTTGCCATTGTAGAAATACCTACAAGGTTCCAAAAAAAAAAAAGCAAAGAAAACAATGGCATGCAATTGCATTGTGATTGAACAATGAAAATTTAAAAAGTTAAATAGAAAGAGCAAAAAAAAAATGAACATAAGCAAAAAAAATCAAAATGTAATGTGTGCAAGATTAAATAACCAAAAAAAAAAAAACAAGGTTAGAAATTAAAAAAAAACTTACCTTCACTTTGTAAACTACAAATCCTTCATAAATCTTCCTCCTTTACAGCTCCTCACACTCCTACAAGTTTAGCAATAGCTCCTCAAACCCTAGACAAGCACAATGCAATTTTGGAGAGCCAAAGGTAAGTTTCTTGGCTTTATGTTTTGTTTTTGTGTTATTCTTTTGTTTTATTGTTTAGAGTTAGCTTTTAGGGTTTAGATTAGAAAAATATTTTATTTTTTAAAGGAGTGGTGCTTTTAAAACATTGAAATCATTAAAAAAAAAGGAAAAAAAACGCGTTTTTTAAGTGGGAGCGGGCAAGGAGCAGCGGCAGGGCTGCGAAAACGGCCGTTTCCCGCCGCTCCCTACCCGCTCCCATGTTGTTCCCCGTCGCCGCTCCCGCTCCCACTGCTTTTCCTAGCCGTATTGGCTACCTAGGATTTTATTTTTTGCCCCGAATACATTTTTGGATACGGCTGTACAACACTACATATAATATTAAAAATATAGCCAAATAAGCAAAGTTAACCACATATTATGCATAAAAGTTAAATAACCACAAAACATACTAATAATTCAATGCCAAATGTCATGATATTCGGTTGTCGAATTTAGATTAATCTTAGAACAAGTACATAGTGATTTTTTTAATTGGTTTTTTAAAGTCCGCAGTTGACTTTTTTATAAGTAAAATTCAAGCAAACAAATAAAAAACGTTTTTGAGGCTGGTTTCGCCCTAGATACGGCCAGGATACGGCAGCAGGCCTGTGGATACTCCCCGGATTCGTCCCTGTAGTATCCGGGAGTATCCACAGGCCTGCTGCAGTATCCTGACTGTATCCACGGTGAAATCGTCCCCATATCCATACCTGCAACAAATCATATCAGTATCCCGTCCCCTGTATAGACGAATCCGTAACATAGTTTTCAGATAATATCCATTACTATGCTTCAAATTAGATTATTTTCAAAGTCTGGGGTGTTCAATATTGGTTTTGTCTGGGTTCTATTTTGCATTCATTTCTAATGGAGAACATTACATTACACACTGAATAATGTTTCTATGTAATATCCTTTGCATGTCCATGTTTTCTAAGTGAATAATCAATCCTCTTAAATTAGCACTTTGAAATAAATTGAATGGAAAATAATTCTAGAACTGTTTTCTTTTGGGTTCATCAGATACATGAGAATTTTCATATCGGATTTAAATAAATATTGTCTGGAAAAAGCCCTAGTAGTTAGCACAGACTTTTATGTTCCTTGCAAATTGACGATAGATGCATATTGTTGCATTACATATGTATTTACTTTCTATATTTCTCCATTTACTTGTGATTAATGGCTTTTTAGTTAGCACACCATATGACTGGAGTAAAGGTCTCCCGTGATGTGGCGTATATCTGCCTCGTGCAAGACCATGGCTTATTGATGCATTGTTAGTTTTTTATTGTTTTGTCAATTTGAGTAACTTGGTCCTTCATTATTAGTAAATAACTGTGCTTATGTTTAGGAAGTTTGTGATCAGCGACTATTACTAACAATTTTGTATGTTTTTTTTCCCTGGAAGGTTAGCTTCAGGTTTGCCAAAACTGAGCATGAATTACTTTTACAGCGAGGGGCTGAGAGTTCAAAATAATATAATGGGTATTCATCTATGGAATACTAGATCAAAGATTCCCGAGGAGATTGGAGATAGTATTTCACATTTAGACATTCAAATAGACTGCAGCGAAATTCATGTTGGCCTCTGCATTACTCTCTTATCCTTTTTGATGAGAATGTATAATGAGAAAGATTAGTCTATTATATCTCTTTTTATAATCCTTGGAGTTTCATTTATGGTGTTAGCGTGTAAACTTGTAAGAGGATTGTTTTCTTTATTTTTAACTTGAGTAAATTAATACCAGGGTCTTTTGGGTAACTGCTTTACAGTGTCTAAAAGAGGGGAACACATCCATTTTGGAGATATTGAAGGTTGTCATATCAACATCCTTTGACATTCCAAGGCAGGTAAATCTCTTTTCCATTGTTTGAGTATATGCATGTGAAGAAATCGAGTGACAATTCTCACATTCCTGGTTATCACAAACTCTAAATGTTTACCGTATATTCGGGGATGTTTATTTATTTATTGTAGAACTAATTTACTGAGTCATCTGGACATCAAAACATTCTTTGAAGTTTTTACAGAAAAATGTTCTTAATCTTGGGGTTGTTGGGTTAATAATATATGGATTTCAATTCTGCGGAAAGCTGTTTACTTTGTTGGTTGCAGTGATTGCATGAAGGCTATGGACTTTTGGAGGTGCCCTATAGAAGTTGGTACAAGCTTATTTTATTCAGGGTACCAAACGGAATATTTTGTACATATATTATTTATACTGTATATTGTAATTGCACCTCTAGTATTGTTTCTTACATTTTTATTTTTCGGTTAGTGAGGGAAGAATTGAAATTTGGATATAATATACAAAATCATAACAGGACACAATATATGGAATGATTATCTTTAAGGACTGCTTATAATTTATAAACTGTCTACCACTAGCATCCTACTACTTAAGTCAACAACTGGGCGCCATCCATTCTAAGTTGGAGGACCTAGGGAGGAGTATCCCGATCCAAGAGCTTTGTCGTTACAGCGAGCAGCTCACCCTATCTATATAGGGTGCGCTCGACCACCTTCTATCTCTATCTCGAGTCGGGCATCATCCAAAATAAATATTGTTCAACCTGCTAAAAACTAATTATTACCAGAGAACATTATGTGACCACATATTTAGGGCATTGTCTGAAATGACAGTAAGTACCCATAATTAAAACCAACCACTGAAGCATCAATAGTGAAGCACAATGATAACACAGAAAAGGGACAGAAACGGCGGGGCAAAGGAGATCATTAGAATCTGCAACTTCAATCATCTCTTTGAAGTTGAGGTAGTTATAAAAAGGTCCACTGCTCAATTTTCACCTTCCTAATTTGTGTAAATATCTTTTGTTCAGTCTTCTTTGACTGCTGGTGTTCATTAGCTTTCACCGTCTCAGCTTTCATTAGGGTATCTTATTGGATATTGACAATGCCATTGGGTAGCGAGTCAGTTAATTTCAATTATGAAAGTGTTGAATGCTTTTCTGCTTGTTTTCCAGTCACATTAAATATAACAAGAAATTGCTTAGACTGCCACTGGTTAGGTCCATAGAACCACAACTACATTTTACAATTTGCTTTCCATACACACTACTTGGCATCAGTCCCCCAAGAAGATGCCAAGATTCTCCAAGTAATATTGAGTAGACGTGAAATGTTAAAAGACGTGAACAGAACGAATGAAGAGAAACTGGAATGCACCCTTGAATGAATGTGTGTTCGTCATTTTATAATGTCGGGAGTAGATACAATTAGTTGAAACATGATTAGTCAGAGAACTACTAGTTAACATGTGTATATAATTATATTCAATACTTGCCTGCACCCCAATCCCCCCTCACCCCCGAACCCGACCCTTGACCCCCACCCCCGCAAATGACTAAATCGGAAACAATTCCAAGTTTGCCCCAAAAATTTTCAAACAAGATAGGACCAAGAGGTTTAGTCATTCGATATGCAGGCTGTCCCTTAGAAGGACAAAAGTGAAGAGAGATATCACCAAAATCAATCAACTATCAATTATAGTGATGATGAATTTCAATGTGCTTACTGCTGGCATGATATACCAGATTTTTTACCATCTTCAATACACTTTGATTGTCACAAAAAATAGAAAGTGAAGTAGGTGTAGCGTGGGAAAACTAAAAATCACTCAAAATCCAACGTAGCCAAATTGCTTCACAACTGGACAACTGCTTTTTTATTTTGGTTCAGTGGAAGATATAGCTATAGTGGGCTAATGCTTACTCTGCCATGAAACAACTTCTAAATCAAAAGAAAAGATGTACCCAGTGGTAGACCTTTGAGTATCCATTGATCCGCGCCAATTAGAGTTCGTATAACCTATCAATTTGAAATTGGTGACTCTTTGATATAGAATGCCAAAGTCAAGAGTACCTTTGACATATCTTAGCACTCATTTCCCCATTGCCCAACAAATGGGCTTTGGTTTAGAAAAAAACCAAGAAAGGTAGCTCACAACAAAACATAAGTCCAGTTGTGTAGATGTAAGGTATTTCAGGGTGTTCACCAACTATCTGTAGAGTGATTCATCGACCGGTAATGAATCATCATGACTTGATACCTTCAGCCAGACCTCTATAGGTGTAGGACAGGAATTACAATCAGACTTCTGGAACTTCTGCAATAGATTTGTTGCATACTTGACCCGGGCTCAGAAAATTTTATTGTCGTGTTGCCAAAATTCTCCACCAAAGCAATAGAGATAGGGCGCCTAAATTAGTCATGTCAAATGTAGTACATAAATCTAATTTTTCTCTTTGAATAGTAGTGGCCCCACTCCCTCTGATAACAAGATCATCAACATAAACAATGAGAGTCACAATTTCATCATCATTTCTTTTGACATACAAATTCGGCTTAGAAAAGATCCTTTTGAATCCATAATTCTGTAGATGTTGATCTATTTTAATATACTAGGCTCAAGGAGCCTATTTAAGTTTGTACAAGGACTTAATTAGGTGACTCTGAAACTATTTCTGAACAATTACTCAAGATCTGAAATACTCCGGAGCTGTTTTCAATGCTAATGATTTCATGGTAAGATAATATAGTATTTGCAAAATCTTCTCTTCCTCCGGAATGCGTGAGAGTTCACTAATGATGGCAGAGCTTATTGCAAGTTTTACACCACAAACCTTAGAATGATTTTCCTTGAAATTTAGAGCAAATTATTTTGCAACTTGTTCATTATATCCTCTGTTTCAAAAATCGCGATTTATCGGTGATAAATCGTTTGCAACCATGAAAACGATATATCTTCTGAAAAATCGCGATTTTTGATATGGCGATAAATCGCGATTTTTGGTGATAAAATACAGTCGAAAATCGTGGTAAATCGTGGATAAAATCGTGGAAAATCGTGGAAAATCGGGGTGAAATCGTGGCCCCAAATCTGAGTCGTTTTTTCACTTGCGCGGCTCGGGTACACTCAAAAATCATGGAAAATCGCGGGTGAAATCGTGGTGGAAAATCGTGGCCCCAAATCTGAGTCGTTTTTTCACTTGCGCGGTTCGGGTTTCCTCCATTCTCCTCTTTTCCGTTTTTGGAATTTCTTTCCTTTTTTGGCATATTTTTCCTTCTTGGCTTAAAAATCACAAGGACAGAAAAAATTTGCCACTTTTGGAAAGGGTCCGGGAAGATGTAGCAGCAAAAACTTGCATGTGCTATAACTTTCATTATGTGGCTCCGTTTCAGGTGTTGTTTTCTCTAAAAGTGCATATTTTCTCGAGCTCTATGCATTGATGGCAATATTTTTCTTATTTTCATAAAACAATATTTTTTATTTTTTTGTTTGCAAACTTTGTACTCTCTTTTTTGGTCAAAACTTAATTGAAAATATGCATATGGGCCTATGGCATTCTATAGAGTCACTTCTCGCATCATTTAACATTCTTTTTACATTTAATTTAAGTATATTTTATGAATTTAAATGTTTTTAAAAGTAGCGATAAAGTTGCCGATTAATGCCGATTTTTGGCCGATTTCCGATTCAAAATTTGGCCTGAAGATTAATCCCGATTTACGATTTTTTGAACTATGATTATATCCCTCAAATGTTTGGAGAAAATCCAACCACCTTGCACTCTTGAGAATTTGGGCAACAATTTCATTTTCCAATAGTTGTTTAGAAGAGTTGCACTTGGACTTTTTTACAGTCCCATCTTTTCAGCACTTCTTCTTACAACACTACGTTTTGCAACAATTCTGGAGGGTAGTAGAGCATCTAATGTCCCTTTCGGGCTCAAATTTGAGGAGTTTGGTTTTTCCCCAAACCCTAATGGAACATTCCCGGAATTGATGACAGCCACATGTAGAGAATCTGATTTTTATGACAGCAATATGATTTTATGGAAGAACTAGGGCAGCAACTTGTTTAAGGTCCACAAAACCCTAAGCGGCCTAGGTAAAATTCAGATTTTAGCCTTTCCCACACACAAATCTTCAAAAGTATGTCAACAACATGAAACCCTTGATGAATGCATGCAAAATAAATGCTTCAACAATAAATTACAGACTGCTGGAATTAATTATTGCTCAAAAACAGTTGAAACTTCAAAATTCCATATCTTCATAACTACTTGGAGCAAAAATGCAAATGAGATAGCTCAAAATGACCACAAATGATAGCTATCCAACAAAATTAGAATCATATTTTTTCAACCACAAAAACCCACTAAAAAGTGATCTCGAAATCTCCAAATGGGTAGATTAAGCTGCAAATGAAAGTGACAGACCCAAAAAAGCGTGTCCTAGCTGGAATGTGTGCCCTAGCATTCGTAGAAACCCTTGTTGTTATGAATTTTGAATTTTGAAGCTAGAATGTGACTTCCGGATGAAGCCACCAATGCAACAAAATGAGGGTTTTTATGTCCCCAAGTGTTGTGACTATTGAGGTTTTCATCCGCAATAGGATCCAAGGAGGGTTTTTCGTCCTCAAAGGCTGAAAATGAGAGCTCAATGCTCCAATTTCCAAAAGAGAAGTATGTAATTCACAAGATGATGATGCACAAATGAGCCAAGCGACCCCTTCTTATACCTTCTTGTGGTGCCAAAACCAATTAGAACACTTCCAAATAGGACCGACCTCATAATGGATGCTTCTCATCTATTTTTCCTTTAGCTTTTCATCTTCGTAACCCGGCTGACTTGACCTTATATGGAAAACTACTAAAGAAGAATGTAATACTCATGAAAATAATTGAAAAACATGTCAATTACTTTCCTTGCTCATTTCCTTCTTGCCCACGAGAAGTGGAATGGGCCCAAAGTCTTTCAATCGAACTAATTTGAAAAAGGGGACATTACAGTCCTCCCCTCCCAAATTGCTTGCCCACAAACAATTGCAAGCTCTCATGCCCAAGTATCATCATGCCAAAGTGAAGAAATATGTTGTAATGCTCTCATAATCTACATCTTGTACTTGTCAAATGAAAGAGCTCTTGCCAAAACAAGCTCATATATCTGTTGTCCCTCTTCTTATTGACGTGCTTTGGCAGCCTGTGAAATTTAACAACTTCCTTGAAAAAGAAACTAGTTGCCACCTTAATTCCGCCTTTTTCATCTTCACCTTTCAAAATAGCATTAGCAACCTTTCTCCTTGCATACTCAGCTGTACACAAAGCCTTCCAATCTACTGTAACCTCAATCATAAAGCAAAAAATTGAGCAATAATCAACAACTTTACAAGACAAAACACATACCAATGTGGCATCCTCATTGTTGTTTTCATCCTTGTCAACTAAGGTGGAAGAACACTCCATGTTCCCAAATACAAATGCAATTGAAATTAGGTGGGGGGCTGCTAGAAATGATGACAACAACATCAATGATGGTAGTTTGGCTCATGGCTGCCATACAAATGTTTTTTTTCTCATTTGGGGTAGATAACACCTCATTCCCCAACTCTTGATTGCATTCTGCACTCAACGACAAACTCGGAAAGGCAAACTTGAGCATCATGCAAAACTGATCCAAAGTCAAACACCTAGAGTTACTTTGTTGTAGTGGTCTCCTTGGCTGCCCTCTTCCCGTTTGTCCCTGGGTTGGGCTGTACCTTTCTCAAAGCCTTTATGTTTTTCTCTCAATCTAAGTATTGGAGGGACTCTAATTCTATGCAGAATGAAACCTTTTGCAATCACAAACTTGTCCATCCTCCATTATGGCATCTTCATCTTCAGTTGTAGTCCATATTCTTCACCATACGCTCGGGTGGATAACAAATTCAGCTGCTCTTTCTTCTTTATTCTTGTGCCTACACCAAACAACAAACACATTAAAAGAAACAAGAACTCCCACTATCATTTCTTCATGCCTTGTAGGTATGGAAGCTAGCTCTTTTCCATGGCTGCATTCTCCTCATGATTTTTCACTCGTGTGATGGAATCCCAAAAATCCAACCATGTTGTCCCAAACACAGTTGCATCCATGCATTTCCTTCCTTAAAATCAAGATGATACTGGCTGTAAACTTTCCTACAGCTGAAAACAACATGGAAAGGGGACTATTAATGTCTATGACAGCAACACAAAACTCATGACAGCATGCTTGAAATCCCACAAATCAAGACTCCTACTACTTCCAATCATACCCTCCAAATCCCAACTGAGTTATAATGCTTGGAACAACAAGATAATAACCATCCCGCTCAATTTCAAACACAAAATTCATGAACTCAACTTCTACTTCTATTGGAGCTCTCCCTCCAAGAGCCCGCTTATCAATTAGGAATTCAAAATCCTTATAACTTGTGTCACCGCATTTGAACTCGTGTTCGAATTCGTCAAAGATTAAATTCGTGAAAAAATCGTTGCTAAAAAATCAACGATAAAATTCGTGATTAAGTTCAACTAATAGAAAAATTTTAAAACTATAAATAAATATAAATTTATAAAGTATATATATAACAAAACATGAACTATTTGAATTTAAAAAAATCAAAATATGTATAGTTTATAAGTTATAATATGTAACTATATTTAAAAAACCTTATAAAATAAACTATATTAAAAAATCTAAAATATATAAAATAATTAAACGTAAACTATTAGCATTTAAAAATAATCAGAATATATAATTTAGCAAGCTCATATATATACAAAGCAAGCACGACACGATGCTAAACATACTCCAGTGGGAAATACGGCAAGGTCTTTGTGTGAATGGCAACTGATGCACCCACGAAATGGCTCTGCATATGCATATCTGACTTCAAGCATAAGCTTTTCCATAGCACTCATGCCCCTCACGACATTCAGTTCTACAACGATAATCCTCGTTTACATTTTTGGCAGATTTTCAATGATTTGGCAGGCAAAAAAACCCAATACGAATTTTCATCAAATTTCTACGATTTGGAGCACAAAAAATTGGTAGTGAAAAAGAAGGGAACAAATTGTACAAATACATTTGCGAATTTTAAACGATTTTGTGGGTTTATTTGATATTCACGATTTTGAGTTTTCCCATTAATCCGCCGAATGCGGTGACTAACTTATAACATGACTGTTTGTTTTGAAAATAAAATTGTTGGTTTTACCTCATTATGTGTTGCCCATATGTCTTGCCTTGCCTTCTTTCGGAAGTTCTTTCCCTCCTCTTGGCTGGAGCAACTTGAAGAATCCCATTTGTCATGCTTGGAAGCACAACCTCTTGGTCATCTAGCTTGAACCTCAACTCCATGGTTTGGTAGTCTTGGGTAAAGATACCCAAAGAGTGTAGCCATGACACTCCAAGAACCAAATCTGTATCTTCATTACAATTCACATAGAAATCACCATGTACCATGTGCTTGCTAATGCAGGAGCATCACGGGACAATCAAAGAATTGCATGAATTTTGAAGTTTGGCTAAATAAGGTGGCACGCACAGGAAATGGAACATGTTAGCTAAGCAACTAGGGCGCAGAAGAATAGTGCGCGACAATGCGCAAAAGTTTTGGAAAAGAAGGATTATGTGGAGAGTTTTGGCGAGACTCAAAGGAAGTCATGATAAAGTCACAAAGTGGCGCCGAAGATTGTGAACACGTGATTTTGAATCCTGAGATGAAACAAATAGGGGCGCTTATCTTTTAACAAGGAAAGTAGTATGCACGTGGAGGAATCATTTGAGAGCGAAAAACGACGAAGTGAATGAAGGATGCCAACTCAGTAGTGACGTGGAGTTTCCATATAGACTCTCTCAGCTACTAGGACAAAGTAAAGTTGGCCGCCATTAATGCACAACGGTTCAAACACAAGTTTTAGCGGATTGGAAGAGAGTTCTAGAAGGCATTTCAAACTTCATAATGAGCATGGAGGTCTATAAATACCTTTCCAGTGCCAAATTACAAGGCCTTTTTGAGAGAGAGAAGAAGAAACTTTTGGGAGAGCTGAGAATAAGCATCCAAGTTTTGGAGCCACCCCCCCATAGTTCTGTAAATCTATAACTATCCCAAAAGGGACATTGTAGATGTCGTAAGGCTTATGATAATAGAATCTAAGTTTTGTAAGTGAGTTATTCTGTTGTGTATACTCTGCAAACGACAAGCTCGGGGAGTACCCGGTAGAGCCTACCACTCCCGCCATCACTTGTCCAAGGTGAGCTTGAGTTGTTGGAACCTCTAGGTGCAAGGGATGATAAGGCCATTTTGTAGCATCTTATCCTTCACAAGGGAGTTCAAATGAACAACAAACTCCATATGATTTCTCAAAAAATTTCTTTCTAACCATATGCACGAAATGAAGCACTCACTAGCCATAGTAACATGGAGCCCATTGAGGACTTCAACTTTTTTGTAACTCAAAGGATCTATGGTACCGTTTGCCACTTAGATTGTTCTTCACTTATCACCGTTTCCACTATGTTTGTCCATGATGATCACCAATTATACTATGAAGCATCAAACTTGACATAGGCTCATTTCTATTCAACAAGTTGCCCATGATGACACAAGTATGGCAGCCACATAGGAGGAGACCAAAAAACTGAAATAAGATTTTCACTATCATACCTTGGGCTCCTTCAAACTTGTTTCATCTTCTTTTGCCGAATGAAGCTTGGTTGAGATCTCTTCATATTCAACTAGTGAAACTCTTCCCACCTGACTTCATCCATTTTTATTGGCACATGCATGGAGCCTCTTCGTGGTTCTTGCCAAAGTCATGAACACCATCAACTTGTCTCTTATGAGATGTTGTTTTGAAAACTCCAAACAAGTTGAGTATTCTCCGGAGATTGGGGCTTCAACCACCAATTCTCCTCACATTTGGCGCAGCATATTTCCCTTCTTTCTTGGGGCTCATGCTCCATGGTTTCTTCATCAAACACCTACCCCTTCACACTGCTGTCCGAAAATCAGTCAATGTTTCATCCCTAGTAAGAAGTGATTTGTACGTCTTAGGGCTTCCATGGGCTGCTCCCCTTTCAATGCCCAACAATTTCAAGTGTTCTTCTTCTTCCCTAAGCACAATGGAGGGATTCTTTCCCTCTAGGCTGGAAGCACTCTTTCCCATTTTCCTTTGGGCAGAGCTTGGGTTTAGACCTTGGGTCCAATTCCCACTCTACCTTTCTTCAACCCTATGAACTCAGTGAGTGATATGGTCATCACAAATCTTCTTTGGAAGAGCCCTATACTCATAGTTTGTCGTAATGTTGTGCCCCACTAAATGTCGTGTATCCACCTCCGGAATAACTCTTCCATTGGGGAGAAGGTAGGCTGAAAAGCCCTAGTTGTAGGATCCATAACGAATTTCAGTGGTTGAAGATTGTTGTTGCCCTTGAAGAACTTCTTGGATGCATATTATGGATCACCTGTGTCATTGTATAAGCTAACCTCTCTTGCCCTTGGCAAACCTCTCAAACCTAACATCGTCAAAACTTATGTTCGCCATTGATCTTCTCTTCTAATGGAATCCCTCTAAGCATGGAGGATCGATGTTTTTGATACCATTGCAATGTCCCCTTTGGGCTCAAATTTGAGGAGTTTGGATTTTCACAACCAAAACCCTAAATGGAACATTGCCTGAAATGATGACAACCACATGTAGAGAATCTGATTGTTATGACAACAAATATGATTTAATGCAACAACCTATTTTAGGGCCACAAAACCCTAAGTGACCTAGGGAAAATTCAGATTTTGGCCTTTCCTACACACAAATCTTCACAAATACATTAACAATATGAAACCCTTGATAAACACAGCAAAATAAAACGCTTCAACAATACATTTTAGAACCGTTGGAATTAATTATTGCTCAAAAACAGCTGAAACTTCAAATTCCATATCTTCATAAATACTTGGAGAAAAAAATGCAAATGATAGCTCAAAATGACCACAAAATGGAAACTATCCAACAAAATTAGATAGATTTTTCCAACTACGAATACCCACTGAAAAGTGATCCCGAAATCTCCAAATGGGTAGATCACGCTACAAATGAATGTGGCAGCCCCAAAAAAGCGTGCCCTGGTTGGAATATGTGCTCTAACATTGATAGAAACCCTTGCTGTTCTGAAATTCTGAATTTTGAAGCTCCAATGTGACTCTTGGATGAAGCCACCAATGCAACAAATGAGGGTTTTTGTGCCCAATAGTATCCAATGAGGGTTTTGGTCCTCAAAGGGTGAAAATGAGAGCTCAATGCTCCAAATTCCTAAAGAGAAGTATACAATTCACAAGATGATGATGTACAAATGAGCCAGCACCCTTTTTATACCTTGTTGTGCGCCAAAACTAATTGACATGCTTCCCAATAGGACCACCTCATAATGGATACTTCTCTTCCTTTTTTTCCTTTGGCTTTTTCATCTTTATAACCCAACGCTTGACTTTATGGTAGAAACCTACTAAATAAGAATGCAAATAGCTCCGCAAAAATAATTGATTACTTCCCTTGCTCATTCCTGTTCCGTCTTGCCCACGGAAGTGGAATGGGGTCTAAAGTCTTCCATCGAGTGTTGAAAAAAGGGACATTCCAAACAATATCAGTTGTTAAGTGGCAATATAGAGTAAAAAAAAAAAATGTAGATTTACATTCTGAAAGGTAGTTAAAAGTTAAGCCGAGCAAATCAAGTTGAGTAAGTGGCAAACATACGAATGTAGATTATTTGTGGAAAGCTATGTATAATGCCTGCACAAACTAGAACCTCCGAAAAAGTTCACGGACCATTGCAATTCACAATCATATTACACAGACTTGTATTTATTCATGCTTCCATCAATTTTTATACATGTCACTAGTTTTCCTCTTGCAGTTAGGTGCGTGGTATCCTTGCATGCCAATTGAGTTACCTCATCTTGTCTCTGTCATCTAACATGGATTTTTTTTAATACCTTTCTGGACATGCAACTTAATGCCACAATATCACCTTTTTAAGTTCATTACTAATAATTGCATTGGATTAATCACGCCAAAAAATAAGTTCATTTCGTTAGCTCAAACAATTCCCTTTTGAGAGCCCGCTAATCAACATCATTTGATTTGTAGTATTATTAGACACACCATTAGTTCACATCAAGTAAGTTCAAACTCAGTATGTCTATAGTGAATATATTTTGATACCAATCATTTGACTGTTGTTTGGACACTCATTAGAGCACACGTCGTATAACTCATTGGGTATTGTGTGGCATGCCAATTTCATGCCAATTTGTTAAACCCATTTTAACAGGCAGTTGAATTTTAGAATCTATTACTTTGTGTAGAGTCACATTATTCTCTAACCACCCCTGTGCAAACTGTTATCCACAATTTTCCAATGAATTTAGTAGTACATCCACAACCATTTATGAGATGCATAACAACTTGGGTGCCAACACATCAATATTTCCAACCTATTTAAAACGCCTTTAATCAATTTAAGGTAAATCACACTTGTTGTTATTTTATAAAACGATAATAGAATCTTATGGGCTCTAGTTGCCAATTTTCACAACTTAACATGAAATTGACCCCTAACACCGATTTGACATTCTAAACATTATCACGAATACCCTAAACAAAATGCCAAGGATGGACACTGTGAACCCAATTTGCACCCTAGCCACATTTGACACCGTAAATACAACGCGCCACCTAAACCTGAAGTGGACCCCCTATACCAACCTAATATGACACTCCAACAACCATTTGGACACACCCTAAACAAAACCAATTCCACAACACTGGAAATGTTGTTTAGGTGTTCATTTTTTGTTTGAGGGTCTTGAATTAGTTTTTAGTGTTCTCCCACTTGTGTTATTTTATGCGTCCCATTCACTTTATAGTTTCACATTGGTGTTTTGGGTGAATTTCATCTGAAAACATTCCATCAAACAAGTTATAATGAAAAAATAATAAAACCGAAATGGTGACCTTCCTTTGTATTAAGGAGCAAAAGTCGGTATAATTTATTCCTTCTATTGTGAGAACTTTTGCAAACAAGACGAGCCCTTGTATATCCAAAGTACCAGAGCTTTGCATGGCCCGTATACTCCTCGTTTGTATCCATTGCTGTTTTCCATAGAGTTTATCCCATCCAATGTCCTTGTATTGTTCTTCATAGGGCATCAACTTTATGTTGACATGACAATTTCACCACCCAGGTAATGCTTTTTTCTTAAGAGTCATCTCTATGGCTTAGGTATGTTGTGAAAATAAGAAGAAGAGCAAAAAATAAACATTCCATAATCAACACTTCCTTACAGTTCTCCAAGTTGTGCATTTGATTGAGGCACTCAAAATATCTGCTCCCACATGCTCTTGTAAAGTGGGAGTAAAACCACTAATTCCTTATGAAGATCGGAAGAATTTTGTTCTGGTTGAGGCCTTCTAGATGAGAAACCAACTTAGGGTTGGCATCTTCTATAAACGCATGTATCCATATATGGGTGTCCTAGACTATTTGGAGATATGAGAGGACTCGACCTATCATTTGCCAAGGAAACTCCACACCTTCCACAAACAACTTTCTGATACACCAAAGATTATTTCTATTTCTTTCACATCAACCTTTCTCACTAAAACAATTATCTTATTCGTGGAATAATCAATCTGTAGTTGTGGAGCCTTTTTCAATTGTGTGAAAGGGTTTGAAGACTGTACACTAAGTAGTACTTTAACACTTTTCATGTATCCTCACCCCGGGGGTTTCGGGGCCGGCCGGGCCCCGAGCGGGGGTCTGGAGGATGTGGCAACCCCCGTAGCAGGGGTTTGGGGGCGCAGCCCCCGTAATCATGGGGTTCAGGGGGCGCAGCCTCCCCGAAAAAAAAAAAATTCAGGCGTAAATTTTTTGGCTCGAAAAAAATGCACCCTAAAAATCAGAAACGTGCTTATTCTCATATGGGCGCGTTTTTTCGAAGCCAAAAATTTACGCCTGAATTTTTTTTTTTTTTTTTTGAGGCCCTGTCGCCCCGAACCCCTGCTATCGGTGCTGGCGCCCCCAAACCCTCGACCCTGGCGTGGGGTTTCCACCTCCATACCCCCTCTCCGGGGCCCGGCCTGGCCGAACCCGGTGAGGATACATAAAAGTGTAAGTACTCTTAGTGTACATCTTCACACTTCACCAGAAAACAGGCTCCACACTAACAGATTGATATTCCACTATAGATCATTGTTAGTGAGACTGGTTGATGTGAAAGAAATAGAATAATTCTTTGGCTGTAATCAGCAAGTTGTTTTGGAGAGTGTTGAGTTTCCTTTGCACAATGAAGAGTCTAGTTCATCTCATACTCCTCCACAATAGTCTATGACACCCATATCTGATACATTGGTTTATAGAAGATGCCAACCTAAGTTGGTTCCTCATCTAGAAGAGCCTCAACCAGAACAAAATTCTTCCATCTAATAAGGCTTAAGTGGTTTTACTCCACTTTACAGGCATGTGGGAGCATGAAATGCCTCAATCAAATGCACAACCTTGGAGAACTTGTAAGGAAGTTGTTGATTTATGGCATGTTTATTTTGCTCTTTCTTCTTATTTTCACAACATACCTAAGCCATAGAGATACTCTTAAGAAAAAAGCATACCTGGGTGGGAAATTGTCATGCAAATAAAGTATGATGCCCTATGAAGAACAATACCAAGACATTGGTGGCGATAACTCTAGGAAAACAGCCCATTGGATACAACTGAGTATATAAGGTCAAATGCAAAGCTAATGGTACTTTGGATAAGTACAAGGCTCGTCTTGTTGCAAAAGTCTTCTCACAATAGAAGGGAATAAATTATGAGCAGACTTTTGCTCCTAATACAAAGAAGGTCACCTTTCGGTTGCTTTTTTCTATTATAACTTTGTTTGGATGGAATGTTTTTCATATGAATTCACCCAAAACACCAATGTGAAACTCTAAAAGTGAATGGGACGCCATAAATAACACAAGTGGGACACACTAAAAACTAATTCAAGACCCTAAACAAAAAATGAACACCTAAACAACATTTCCAGTGTGTGGAATTGGTGTTTAGGGTGTCAAAATGGTGTTTGGAGTGTCATATTTAGGTGTATAGGGGGTCACTTCAGTGTTTAGGGTGTCGCAGTTGTATTTACGGTGTCACATTTGTTCTTAGGGTGTCACATTGGTGTTCACAGTGTCCATCTTGCATTTTTAGGGTATCTGATCATGTTTAGAATGTCAAATCGGTGTTTAGGGTGTCAATTTCATGTATAAGTTGTGACATTGGCACCTAGGAGCCCTATATATTCTATTATCTGTTATAAAATAAACACAAGTGTGATTTACCTTAAATTAGAATTAAAGGCGTTTTAAATAGGATTGAAATATTGAATGTGTTGGCACCCAAGTTGTATTTCTCTATAAATGTTGTGGAAGTACTACTAAATATCATTGGAAATTGTGGCTAACAAGTTTGCACGGGGTTAGGATGAATAATGTGACCTACACAAAGTAATCGCATTCTAAAATTCAACTTGCACTTGTTAAAATGGTTTTAACAAATTGGCATGAAATTTTCATGCCACACAATCACCTGAGTTATACGATGTGCTCTAATGGAGTGTCCCACACAACCAGTCAACTGATTGGTATCACAAATATCTCACTATAGACATACTGAGTTTGAAATTACTTGATGTGAACTAATGGTGTGTCTAATACTACAAATCAATTGATTGATTAAGCAGGGCTCTCAATAAGGGCATTTTGAGTTCGAAATGAACTTATTTTTTGTCGTGATTAATCCAAATTGCAATTAAAATTAACTTAAAAAGGGATGTGGCATTAAGTTGCATGTTTCCAGAAAGGTATTAAATCATGTTAGATGACAGAGACAAGATGGGTAACTCAATTGGCATGCAAGGATACACGCCGCCTAATTGCAAAGAGGAAAACTCGTGACATGATAAAAATTGATGGAGCATGTGAACTAAATAACCACAAGTGTGTAAATATGATTGTGAATTGCAATGTCCTTGACTTTTTCGGAGTTTGTGCAGTCGCCTTATACACTAGCTTTCCAAATTAATCTACAATTCTTACTGTCTTGCCACTTACCAACTTGATATTGCTCTGCTTAACTTCTACACTACCTTTCCGAATTAATCTACATTTTTTACTCTATCTTGCCACTTAACAACTTGATATTGTTCTGGAATGTCCCTTTTTTCAAACTAACTCGATTGGAAGACTTTAGACCCATTCCACTTCCCGTGGGCAAGACGGAAATGAGCAAGGGAAGTAATCAATTATTTTTGCGAGCATTGCATTCTTCTTTAGTAGTTTTCTACATAAAGTCAAGCTGTTTGGGTTATAAAGATGAAAAGCCAAAGGAAAAATAGAAGAGAAGTATCCATTATGAGGTTGGTCCTATTTGGAAGCATTCTAATTAGTTTTGGCGCCACAACAAGGTATAAAAAGGGGTGGCTTGGCTCATTTGTACATCATCATCTTGTGAATTGTATACTTCTCTTTAGGAATTTGGAGCATTGAGCTCTCATTTTCGCCCTTTGAGGAAGAAAACCCTCATTGGATACTATTGGGGACAAAAACCCTTGTTTGTTGCATTGGTGGCTTCATCCAAGAGTCACATTGGAGCTTCAAAATTCAGAATTTCAGAACAGCAAGGGTTTCTATCAGTGTTAGAGCACATATTCCAACTAGGGCACGCTTTTTTGGGGCTGCCACATTTATTTGTAGCGTGATCTACCCATTTGGAGATTTCGGGATCACTTTTCAGTGGGTATTTGTGGTTGGAAAAATCTTATTCTAATTTTGTTGGATAGTTTCCATTTTGTGGTCATTTTGAGCTATCATTTGCATTTTTTCTCCAAGTATTTATGAAGATATGGAAATTTGAAGTTTCAGCTGTTTTTGAGCAATAATTAATTCCAACGGTCTAAAATGTATTGTTGAAGCGTTTATTTTGCATGTGTTTATCAAGGGTTTCATATTGTTAATGTATTTTTGAAGATTTGTGTGTAGGAAAGGCCAAAATCTGAATTTTACCTAGGTCACTTAGGGTTTTGTGGCCCTAAAATAGGTTGTTGCATAAAATCATATTTTTGTCATAACAATCAGATTCTCTACATGTGGTTGTCATCATTTCCGGCAATGTTCCATTAGGGTTTTGGTGAAAATCCAAACTCCTCAAATTTGAGCCCAAAGGGGACATTGCAATGGTATCAAAACATCGATCCTCCCAGCTTAGAGGGTATTCATTTAGAAGGAGAAGATACAATGGCGAACATAAGTTTTGACGATGTTAGGTTTGAGAGGTTTGCCCAAGGGCAAGAGAGGTTAGCTTATACAATGACACAGGTGATCCATAATATGCATCCAAGAAGTTCTTCAAGGGCCAACAACAATCTTCAACCACTGAAATTCGTTATGGATCCTACAACTAGGGCTTTTCAGCCTACCTTCCTCCCAATGGAAGAGTTATTCCGGAGGTGGATACACGACATTTAGTGGGGCACAACATTACGGACAACTATGAGTATAGGGCTCTTCCAAAGAAGATTTGTGATGACATATCACTCACTGAGTTCATAGGGTTGAAGAAAGGTAGAGTGGGAATTGGACCAAGGTCTAAATCCCAAGCTATGCCCAAGGAAAATGGGAAAGATGTTCCAGCCCTAGAGGGAAAGAATCCCTCCATTGTGATTAGGGAAGAAGAAGAACACTTGAAATTGTTGGGCATTGAAAGGGAGCAGCCCATGGAAGCCCTAGAAGTACAAATCACTCTTACTAGGGATGAAACATTGACTGATTTTCAGGACAGCAGTGTGAAGGGGTAGGTGTTTGATGAAGAAACCATGGAGCATGAGCCCAAGAAAGAAGGGAAATATGATGCGCCAAATTGTGGAGGAGAATTGGTGGTTGAAGCCCAATCTCCGGAGAATACTCAACTTGTTGGAGTTTTCAAAACAACATCTCATAAGAGACAAGTTGATGGTGTTCATGACTTTGGCAAGAACCACGAAGAGGCTCCATGCATGTGCCAATAAAAAATGGATGAAGTCAAGGTGGGAAGAGTTTCACTAGTTGAATATGAAGAGATCTCAACCAAGCTTCATTCGGCAAAAGAAGATGAACAAGTTGAAGGCAGCCCAAGGTATGATAGTGAAAATCTTATTTCAGTTTTTTGGTCTCCTCCTATGTGGCTGCCATACTTGTGTCATCATGGGCAACTTGTTGAATAGAATGAGCCTATGTCAAGTTTGATGCTTCATAGTATAATTGGTGATCATCATGGACAACATAGTGGAAACGGTGATAAAGTGAAGAACAATCTAAGTGGCAAACGGTACATAGATCCTTTGAGTTACAAAAAAGTTGAAGTCCTCAATGGGCTCCATGTTACTATGGCTAGTGAGTGCTTCATTTCGTGCATATGGTTAGAAAGAAATTTTTTGAGAAATCATATGGAGTTTGTTGTTCATTTGAACTCCCTTGTGAAGGATAAGATGCTACAAAATGGCCTTATCATCCCTTGCACCTAGAGGTTCCAACAACTCAAGCTCACCTTGGACAAGTGATGGCGGGAGTGGTAGGCTCTACCGGGTACTCCCGAGCTTGTCGTTTGCAGAGTATACACAACAGAATAACTCACTTACAAAACTTAGATTCTATTATCATAAGCCTTACGACATCTACAATGTCCCTTTTGGGATAGTTATAGATTTACAGAACTATGGGGGGGTGGCTCCAAAACTTGGATGCTTATTCTCAGCTCTCCCAAAAAGTTTCTTCTTCTCTCTCTCAAAAAGGCCTTGTAATTTGGCACTGGAAAGGTATTTATAGACCTCCATGCTCATTATGAAGTTTGAAATGCCTTCTAGAACTCTCTTCCAATCCGCTAAAACTTGTGTTTGAACCGTTGTGCATTAATGGCGGCCAACTACTTTGTCCTAGTAGCTGAGAGAGTCTATATGAAAACTCCACGTCACTACTGAGTTGGCATCCTTCATTCACTTTGTCGTTTTTCGCCCTCAAATGATTCCTCCGCGTGCATACTACTTTCCTTGTTAAAAGATAAGCGCCCCTATTTGTTTCATCTCAGGATTCAAAATCACGTGTTCACAATCTTCGGCGCCACTTTGTGACTTTATCATGACTTCCTTTGAGTCTCGCCAAAACTCTCCACATAATCCTTCTTTTCCAAAACTTTTGCGCATTGTCGCGCACTATTCTTCTGCGCCCTAGTTGCTTAGCTAACATGTTCCATTTCCTGTGCGTGCCACCTTATTTAGCCAAAACTTCAAAATTCATGCAATTCTTTGATTGTCCCGTGATGCTCCTGCATTAGCAAGCACATGGTACATGGTGATTTCTATGTGAATTGTAATGAAGATACAGATTTGGTTCTTGGAGTGTCATGGCTACACTCTTTGGGTATCTTTACCCAAGACTACCAAACCATGGAGTTGAGGTTCAAGCTAGATGACCAAGAGGTTGTGCTTCCAAGCATGACAAATGGGATTCTTCAAGTTGCTACAGCCAAGAGGAGGGAAAGAACTTCCGAAAGAAGGCAAGGCAAGACATATGGGCAACACATAATGAGGTAAAACCAACAATTTTATTTTCAAAACAACAGTCATGTTATAAGTTTAGTCACCGCATTCGGCGGATTTAATGGGAAAACTCAAAATCGTGAATATCAAATAAACCCAAAAAATCGTTAAAATTCGCAAATGTATTTGTACAATTTGTTCCCTTCTTTTTCACTACCAATTTTTTGTGCTCCAAATCGTAGAAATTTGATGAAAATTCGTATTGGGTTTTTTTGCCTGCAAATCATTGAAATCTGCCAAAAATGTAAACGAGGATTATCGTTGTAGAACTGAATGTCGTGAGGGGCATGAGTGCTATGGAAAGCTTATGCTTGAAGTCAGATATGCATATGCAGAGCCATTTCGTGGGTGCATCAGTTGCCATTCACAACAAAGACCTTGCCGTATTTCCCACTGGAGTATGTTTAGCATCGTGTCGTGCTTGCTTGTATATATATGAGCTTGTAAATTATATATTCTGATTATTTTTAAATGTTAATAGTGTACGATTAATTATTTTATATATTTTAGGTTTTTTAATATAGTTCATATTATTAGGTTTTTAAAATATAGTTACATATTATAATTTATAAAATATACATATTTTGATTTTTTTAAATTCAAATAGTTCATGTTTTGTTATATATAATATGTACTTTATAAATTTATATTTATTTATAGTTTTAAAATTTTTCTATTAGTTGAACTTAATCACGAATTTTATCGTTGATTTTTTAGCAACGATTTTTTCACGAATTTAATCTTTGACGAATTCGAACACGAGTTCAAATGCGGTGACACAAGTTATAAGGATTTTGAATTCCTAATTGATAAGCGGGCTCTTGGAGGGAGAGCTCCAATAGAAGTAGAAGTTGAGTTCATGAATTTTGTGTTTGAAATTGAGCGGGATGGTTATTATCTTGTTGTTCCAAGCATTATAACTCAGTTGGGATTTGGAGGTATGATTGGAAGTAGTAGGAGTCTTGATTTGTGGGATTTCAAGCATGCTGTCATGAGTTTTTGTGTTGCTGTCATAGACATTAATAGTCCCCTTTCCATGTTGTTTTCAGCTGTAGGAAAGTTTACAGCCAGTATCATCTTGATTTTAAGGAAGGAAATGCATGGATGCAACTGTGTTTGGGACAACATGGTTGGATTTTTGGGATTCCATCACTCGAGTGAAAATCATGAGGAGAATGCAGCCATGGAAAAGAGCTAGCTTCCATACCTACAAGGCATGAAGAAATGATAGTGGGAGTTCTTGTTTCTTTTAATGTGTTTGTTGTTTGTGTAGGCACAAGAATAAAGAAGAAAGAGCAGCTGAATTTGTTATCCACCCGAGTGTATGGTGAAGAATATGGATTACAACTGAAGATGAAGATGCCATAATGGAGGATGGCAAGTTTGTGATTGCAAAAGGTTTCATTCTGCATCGAATTAGAGTCCCTCCAATACTTAGATTGAGAGAAAAACATAAAGGCTTTGAGAAAGGTACAGCCCAACCCAGGACAACGGGAAGAGGGCAGCCAAGGAGACCACTACAACAAAGTAACTCTAGGTGTTTGACTTTGGATCAGTTTTGCATGATGCTCAAGTTTGCCTTTCCGAGTTTGTCGTTGAGTGCAGAATGCAATCAAGAGTTGGGGAATGAGGTGTTATCTACCCCAAATGAGAAAAAAAACATTTGTATGGCAGCCATGAGCCAAACTACCATCATTGATGTTGTTGTCATCATTTCTAGCAGCCCCCACCTAATTTCAATTGCATTTGTATTTGGGAATATGGAGTGTTCTTCCACCTTAGTTGACAAGGATGAAAAAAACAATGAGGATGCCACATTGGTATGTGTTTTGTCTTGTAAAGTTGTTGATTATTGCTCAATTTTTTGCTTTATGATTGAGGTTACAGTAGATTGGAAGGCTTTGTGTACAGCTGAGTATGCAAGGAGAAAGGTTGCTAATGCTATTTTGAAAGGTGAAAGATGAAAAAAGGCGGAATTAAGGTGGCAACTAATTTCTTTTTCAAGGAAGTTGTTAAATTTCACAGGCTGCCAAAGCACGTCAATAAGAAGAGGGACAACAGATATATGAGCTTGTTTTGGCAAGAGCTCTTTTCATTTGACAAGTACAAGATGTAGATTATGAGAGCATTACAACATATTTCTTCACTTTGGCATGATGATACTTGGGCATGAGAGCTTGCAATTGTTTGTGGGCAAGCAATTTGGGAGGGGAGGACTGTAATGTCCCCTTTTCAATTAGTTCGATTGAAAGACTTTGGGCCCATTCCACTTCTCGTGGGCAAGAAGGAAATGAGCAAGGAAAGTAATTGACATGTTTTTCAATTATTTTCATGAGTATTACATTCTTCTTTAGTAGTTTTCCATATAAGGTCAAGTCAGCCGGGTTACGAAGATGAAAAGCTAAAGGAAAAATAGATGAGAAGCATCCATTATGAGGTCGGTCCTATTTGGAAGTGTTCTAATTGGTTTTGGCACCACAAGAAGGTATAAGAAGGGGTTTGCTTTGGCTCATTGGTCATCATCTCTTGTGATAATACTTCGCTTTGGGAAATTGAGCCTGAGCTCTCATTTTCACCCTTTTAGACAAAACCCTCCTTGGATCCTATTGGCGATGAAACACTGTCATGGTCCCAACACTTGGGACAAAAACCCTCATTTGTTGGCATTGGTGGCTTCACCGGAAGTCCCATTGAGCTTAAAAATTCAAAATTTTCAATAACAACAAGGGTTTCTACTAATGCTAGGCACACATTCCAAGCTAGGACACCGTTTTTGGGTCTGTCCCTTTCATTTGGCAGCGTAATCTACCCATTTGGAATTTCGAGATCACGTTTTCGTGGTTTGTTGTGGTTGACCAAAATATGGATTCTACTTTTGTTGATGCTATCATTTGTTGGTCATTTGAGCTATCTCTTTGCCATTTTGCCCAATACTTATGACGATTATGGACGTTATTTGAAGTTTCACTGTTTTTTGAGTGCAATAATTAATCAGCAGTCATGTAAAGTTATTGTTGCCAGCATTATTTTGCATGCTTCATCAAGGGTTTCAAGTTGTTTGACATCTTTTTTGTAAGATTTTGTGTGTGGAAAGGCCCCCCCCCTTTACAAACAATCTGAATTTTACCTAGGCTCTTGTGTTTTGTGGACCTTAAACAAGTTTCTGCCCTTAGGTCTTCCATAAAATCATATTGCTGTCATAAAAATCGATTCTCTACATGTGGCTGTCATCATTCCGGGAAGTTTCCTTAGGGTTTGGGGAAAAACCAAACTCCTCAAATTTGAGCCCTAAAGGGAGCATTAGATGCTCTACTACCCTCAGAATTGTTGCAAAACGTAGTGTTTGTAGAAGAGTGCTTAAAACGATGGTATTAAAAAAGTCCCAAGTCAACTCTTCTAAACACCTATTGGAAAAATGAAATTTTATTGCCACAAATTCTCAAGCGTGCAAGAGTGGTTGGATTTCCCAAACATTTGAGGGATATAATCTATTTCAAAATCGTAAATCTGGATTAAGCTTCCGGCCAAATTTTGAATCGGAAAATCGGCCAAAAATCGGCATAATCGCAACTTTATCGCTACTTTTTTCAAACATTAAATTCATAAATATACTTAAATTAAATGTAAAAAGAATGTTAAATGATGCGAGAGTGATCTCATAATGGCCATAGGCCATATGCTATTTTCAATTAAGTTTTGACCAAAAAAGAGATACAAATTTTGCAAACAAAAAATAAAAATATGGTTTATGACAATAAGAAAATATTGCCATCAAGGCATGAGCTCGATAAATATGCACTTTTAGGCAAACAACACCTGAAACGGAGCCACATAATGAAGTCTAGCACATGCAAGTTTTTTGCCTGCTACATCTTCCCGGGCCTTTCCAAAAGTGGCACATTTTTTTCTGTCCTTGTGATTTTTAAGCCCAAAGAGGGAAAAATATGCCAAAAGTAAATAATTCCCAAAACGGAAAAGAGAGAATGGAGGAAACCGACCGCCAGTGAAAAAACGACTCAGATTTGGGGCCACTATTTTCCACCACGATTTCACCCGCGCTTTTTCCCATGATTTTGAGTGTACCCGAGTCGGCCGCAAGTGTAAAAAGACTCAGATTTGGGGCAACGTTTTTCACCCGATTTTCCATATTTATCCCACGATTTATCACGATTTTCGCTGTATTTTGAATCACCAAAATCGCTATTTACGCCATAATCAAAAATCGCATTTTTCAGAAATAGATCGTTTTCATGTTGCAACGATTATCACCGATAAATCGCGATTTTTGAAACAAGGATCTAATGAAACAGTTGAAAAATAATTTTGCTCTAAATTTCAGGAAATCCTTCTAAGGTTTGTGGTGTAACACTGCAGTAAGCTCTGCCATCATTATGAACTCCACTCATTCCGGAGGAAGAGAGATTTTGAAATCTATATTTATCTTACCATGAAATCATTAGCAATTGAAAACAGCTCCGATTATTTCAGATCTTGAGTAATTGTTCAGAAATAGTTTCAAGTCAGCCTAATTAAGTCCTTGTACAAACTTAAATAGGCTCCTTGAGCCTAGTATAAATTAAAATATATCAACATCTACAGAATTATGGATTCAAAAGGATCTTTCTAGCCGAATTTGTATGTCCAAAAGAATTGATGAAATTGTGAACTCTCATTGTTTTATGTTTGATGAGCTTGTTATCAGAGGGAGTGGGGCCACTACTATTCAAAGTAGAAAAAATTATATTTATGTACTGACATTTGACATGATAATGTAGGCGTCCCTATACTCTATTGCGTTGGTGGAGAAATTTTGGCAACACTGACATAACATTTTCTGAGCCCCTGGTCAAGTATGCATCCATGCTATTGCAGAAGTTCCAGACGTCTGATTGTAATTCCTGACCCCACCTATATAGGTCTGGCTGAAGGTATCAAAGTCATGATGATTCATTACGCGGTCGATGAATCACTCTACAGATAGTTGGTGAACACCTGAAATACCTTACATATAACAACTGACTTATGTTTTGTTTGTGATCTACCTTTCTTGGTTTTTTTCTAAACCAAAGCCCATTTGTTTGGGCACTGGGGAAATGAGGCTAAGATATGTAAAAGGTACTCTTGACTTTGGCATTCTATATCACAGAGTCACTCAACCATTTCAAATTGATAGTTATACGAACTCTAATTGGCGCGGATCAATGGATACTCCAAGGTCTACCACTGGGATACTCTTTTCTTTTGATTCAGAAGTTGTTTCATGGCAGAGTAAGCTTAGCCCCGATAGCTAATCTTCACACGAACCAAATAAACAAGCAGTTGTCCCAGTTGTGAATCACTTTGGTACGTTGGTTTGAGTGATTTTATTTTTCCCCCGCTACACCTACTTCACTTCTATTTTTGACAATCACAGTGTATTGAAGATGTAAAAAATCTGGTATATCATGCCAGCAAAGCACATTGAAATCCATCATCACTAACTTGATATTTGTTGTTTTGGTGATATCTCCTTCACTTTTGTCCTTTCTAAAGGGACAGCCTGCATATCATGACTAAACCTCTGGTCCTATCTTGTTTTGAAAATTTTTGGGCACTTGGAATTGTTTCCGATTTAGTCATTTGCGGGGTTGTGTCAGGGTCGGGTTCGGGGTGAGGGGGGATTGGGGTGCAGGCAATATTGAATATAATTAGATACACATGTAACTAGTAGTTCTCTGCCTAATCCTGTTTTCAACTAATGTAGCTACTCCCGACATTATAAAATGACTAACACACATTCATTCAGGTGCATTCCAAGTTTCTCTTCAGTCGTTCTGTTCACGTCTTTTAACATTTCACGTCTACTCATTTTACTTGGAGAATCTTGGCATCTTCTTGGGGGCTGATGCCAATAGTGTGTATGTGAAACAAATGTAAAATGTAGTTGTGGGTTCTATGACCTACCCAGTGCAGTCTAAGCAATTTCTGTTATATTTAATGTGACTGGAAAACAGCAGAAAAGCACTTCAACACTTTCATAATTGAAATAACTGACTCGCTACCCATGGCATTGTCAATATCCAATGAAGATACTCTAATGAAAGCTGTACGGTGAACATGAACACCATCAGTTAAAAAGACTGAACACAAGATATTTACACAACTTAGGAAAGTGAAAATTGAGCAGTGGACCTTTTTATAACTACCTCAACTTCAGAGAGAGGATTGAATTTGCCGATTCTAATGATCTCCTTGCCCAGCCGTTTCCTGTCCCTTTTCTGTGTTATCATTGTGCTTCACTATTGATGCTTCAGTGGTTTGTTTTAATTATGGTACTTACTGTCCTTTCAGACAATCCCTAATATGTGGTTCACATAATGTTTCTCTGGTAATAATTATTGTTAGCAGTTAACAATATTTATTTTGATATGCCCGACTCGAGATAGAGATAGAAGGGTCGAGCGCAACCCTATTAGATAGGGTGAGCTGCTCGCTGTAACGCAAAGCTCTTGGATCGGGATACTCCTCCTAGGTCCTCCAACTTAGAAATGATGGCGCCCAGTTTGGTGACTTAAGTAGTAGGATGCTAGTGGTAGACAGTTTATAAATTATAAGCCGTCTAAAGATAATCATTCCATTATTGTGTCCTGTTATGATTTTGTATCTTATATCCACTTTCAATTCTTCCCGTCACTAACCGAAAATAAAATGTAGAACAATACTAGAGGTGCACTTACAATATACAGTATAAAATAATAATATGTACAAATATTCCGTTTGGTACCCTAAGAAAATACTTGTACGCAACTTCTATAGGGCACCTCAAAAGTCCATAGGCCTTCAGGCAATCCTTGCAACCAACAAGTACAGCTTCCCAGAATTGAAATCCATATATTATTAACCCAACAACCCCAGATTAAGAACATTTTTCTGTACAAACTTCAAAGAATGTTTGATGTCCAGATGACTCAGTCAATAGTTCGCAAATAAATAAATTAAACTCACCCGAATAGTACTGTCACACATTTATAGTTTGTGATAACCATGCATGTGAGAATTGTCACTCGTTTCTCACATGCATATACTCAAACAATGGGAAAGAGATTTAACCTGCCTTGAATGTCAAGGATGTTGATATGCACAA